>NDXB01008320.1:0-32422 GCA_002631895.1 Agapornis roseicollis | reverse complement strand
TTTTAAATTTTTTTTTTTTTTTTTTTTTTTTTTTTTTTTTTGATAATGAAAAAACCAGTATTAAGAATACAACTTTTTTAAGCTTTGGACTTCATTTTGCGCTGTTCCTAGCCCTAAGACTAAACAACATACTATTTTTTTTTTCATGGAAATGTAACAATAAGACATATATAAACAGCTTTCAACAGCTAAACCAGAGTTTTATTCTTTATGTATTATCTCCTTCTTTATTAATAGTTCTATGATATTTAAATATGGGTGTTTGTAAGGAGAGTTTAAATGATAATTTGTATTTTACTCCCTGTCTGTATGTTTTGAAATTATATTAAGTATGTTACCTTAGGTTTTGAGGTAAAAGTGAGTGTGCTTTGCATTAGGCACTGTACTGCCAAAAAAGAAAAAAAAATTACAATATACCTTTCACAAAAATGAAAATAGATTATATTTTTTTAGCTGTGGCTAAGTTGTAAATAGAGCACGTTTAGAGGAGAAAACCAATGGTAGCGTCTTATATTTTTTTTTCTTTCTCTTTCTTTTTTCTTTTTGTCTAATTCTCTTTGAAAGAAATTCTTTTTCAGCTGAGGTCTAGCACTCTTTATAGTTTAGCAAGCACAAGGAAGCATCTGCCTGTTTAGCTAAAAGTGGATATTGTTGCAATGCAATTGCATTTGCTTTTTCCAAAGGTTGATCTATAGCATTGAATTAGAATAGGCAATGGAAAGATATATATGTGTGGTTTAGGAATTTTTACACAGCAATGGAAGCCTCATCTAAAGGATTCATGGGTTTTCAATTGTTTCGTGTGACTGGAGCAGCAAAGATGCTGGAGATGTGGGCACAAAAATTAATATTGGTGCCAACAGTTCCTAGATGATGATATACTACTGCAAAGAAGCACTCAAGTGCTCCTGGTCAGCAGATTACCCATGAGCAGCTGGGAGTCTTCAGTGATTGTATAGATGCAGTGCAAATTTAGTGTCTTAACTTCTAGTACAAAGCATATTAGTTTCCTGAGCAATGAAATAACAATAATTTTGTTTCTCTTAATTTCAAGATAGATTTGTTAAAAATAAGCATGACTTCTGTACTCAGCAGGCTTTGAAAAACCTCCCACCTGTAAACACTTTCCCCTTTTTAATGGCATTAGAGGCAGTCTTGCCTTCATCTCTTTGTTTTAAAAGATTCTTAGTTACAGAATATTTTTCTTTGACAGTCTGCTACAACTTCTTCAGCCTTAGATAAAGAGCAACATTTTTTTGCATCCACATGTGTATTCTGTCTTTGATTCCATATCAAGGCCACCTGAGGGAGACTGTTGGGTGAGCAGGGCAATTTGCCACAGGCTCAGTGTTTTCAGAGATGAAAATATGGTCTCACCTTGTTATATTATGGCACACACTCATACAGAGATGTGCACAGATTTCACTTTGCCTGTAGGGCTCTGGAGCTTATGTGTGCCTTAGCTCCAGGCTTTCTTTTTCACTTGTTTCTTTCTCAGCTCCCAGAATATCTTCTGTTTCAAGTTACCTTCTCAGTAATGGTTTTAACAGTGTTCTATTTTTCAATCAATCTTGCAAATGCATATTATTTATTATTTAAAGCCCTAATGTTTCTCTAGATACTCTCCTACAGTTATAGAATTTAGAAGGAGCATCATGACTCAGCTTTCACTGGGAGACTGCTGTTCCCATGTCTGTGGCCATGACCACCAGCAGTGGAGGAAGTCCTCAGGCCTAAACTTTTTATCATTTGCAGTCCCCAACCCCAAGTTGTGCTGTCAGTGTCACGTGTTGAGATAATGTAAGAAACAATGACTAGGGAGATAGTGTGAATTTGGCCACTCAGTGCTGGCTGTTCCATTAAAGAACTGAAATGTATTCAGAACCCCCATAATTCTCACATTGTTATAAATTCTGTTCCTCATCCTGACTGTTGCTTTGAGGCATAGTTTTACAAGTACAGCAGGAATAAAACAATTACTAGTTAGTCTATATTTTGTCTGTGTCATTATAAATGTTTACTGATAGTAAAGATTTGGACTCGGGCTAGGCTATTGCCGGAAGTATCTTGCTATTCCAATACTGTTTGCAATTGGTTTGATTGTATTCTGTCCTTGTGGTTGATCCTCACTTAACTTGATGTCATGCTATTGCTGGATTATTTAGCTGGGGTGGTGCACTCTCCATATACTATCTACATTGCTATTAAAAACTGGTAAGTTTGTTTCATGCTTAGAGGAATGGCTAACCAGAGGTACTTAGTTTAAAACTGAATTTGCATCTCAGGATTATCATACTGCAGTTAACTAGTTTTCTTTCTAGCCTGATCTCTGCAGAGTACTGATTTGTTAGATCTCAAACGGGACTGAAGTCTTTCAGAATGACTACTTGATTGTTGACTCAGAGTAAACTTTAATGAAAAGTCAAACTAAACATTAGTGTAAAAACCATATGATTTTTGCTGTATAGGAGCCTCGGGCCCCTTCCTGGAAGAATTAAAAATATGTAGGAAGTGGTTAGATCTGCCCTCTTGGTCACATCATTTGCATCTCCATTTAAAGAAACATTCTTCTCATGGGAATAAGCTGATGTTATAAGCAATTCTCCATATATATTGTTTCCAAGGCATGTCACTTCTATTCTTGATTCCCTAATCTGTTTCAGATGAGTGTTTGGCAGAAAGATAACTTCATAATGCAATTCCCAAAGCTCCATTCAGTGAACCTTCTGCTGATGTCCTTCCAGACAGATTTTTTAATTTTGTGCCGGTCTTGTGTCCATACAGCCCACATATCCTCTCTTGTCTCCCTGCCATTATACTCTGCACCCCATGTACAGAAGTAATCCCTCCTCCCTTCTACCACTTTCCTAAACCTGTTCACAGGACTTAGATTTCTCCTATGTATGTCATGCATCTGCCTTCTTCAGCTCCTTTCACCCTCCCTACACCTTCTAGTTTACCCTTCTCACCTTTAAATTCCTCTAATTTCCATAATTGTTCTGGCTGGACAAAGAAAATCTATTAGGTTTTGTTCAAATCTACATATAATATTCCCTGCCAGGCCTCTGAATCATGTAAATTATGATAGCTAAGTTATTTTTTCACTTCCCTTAGTGATAGACCCAAAGCAGTACTCTCTTCTGTACCTTGCCAGCAATTTTCTCTAAATTGGTTGGAACCTATTAACTTAGAGCAACCTGGCACTCAGTTAAAGCAGAATGAAATGGTTCAACAGGCTGAAGATTTGTTGGAGCTGAGGATGAGAGTTATGTAATTGTGTAAATCTAATTTCCAGAGGAAGGAAAGTTTGAAGCCATAGTAAAAAGTACAGCTTCCACAAAATCGCTTTGGATATCATTGTGCACTTAGTGACCATTCTCTGAATATTGAGACTCATAAGAACAGGATAGGTTTTGTGAACAAAGAGGTATTATAGAGAAAAATACTTTTTGTTGTCTGGGAAAATTAGTATGCTTCCTGCATATAACTGCAGTGTGACACTGGAAAGAACTGGTTTGGTTTATCCATTTCTGCTTTTTATTTAGCAAATAAAATGGAATGGGAAGATTTATGCAGGGAAAGAAAACTCAGGATGGTTATTTAAATAAACAGATATCAGCTGTATTATGTTGACTGAGAAAAACCAAGAAAAAACCCCCAACCAAACAAAAAAACCTCAGTGGGAAACAAACAAACAAAACCCAACCAAATAGAAAGACTTAAATATCCTTTTGAATATGTTCTTTACATGAAGTAGAAAACATTGTCTGTGTATCAAAACAATCGACAGGAATAACTAAATTATGTCATAATTTATATATAAAAAAAGCTATGTCAGGTACAGAATTTTGTTTTGCAATAGGCTATATAAAGCATATGTTTTCTGGAGCACTCATAAAAATTTATATGATGCTGTGAAAGTTCCAGTATTTGTATGATGGATTTTTTTCTCATTGTAGTTTTCATTTTGGCCTATGCCATCAAAATGCAGCTTGGCAATTTTATCAATCACATCTGTTTTGTGGCCAAATCTTGTGCACAGTAGTACGATGAAAAGTAATGCACAAAGAGATGAGTCATAAAGAGATCTTTAGCTAGTTCTGATTTTAACCTCTGAAGCTACCAAGGGAAAAAGAACCCACTCATTTAGATCCTGGTATGCATCACCTGTGCAACTTAAAAATGACCATCAAGTCTGACTTTGCCTGGGTCAGTTTAAGTGAGCAAAAACTTAAAGAAGAGGCAGACTTTGGAAAGACTCATAAAGACAAGGATAATGCCCTCATAAAGAGGGCATAGGATTACTAATTTACTTCAGAATTTTTTATTTTTGTATATTTTCTGTGAATCTGTTTTTTCCTTTCTCCCTGGATAAATGGCAAAACTGGAAACAACAGGACTGATCAAGCAGTTTTTTGTGCCTAAATAAACAGATTATGTTTGCTCATAGGAAGTTCAGATAGTCTCACAATCTTAATAAACACTATGCATTTTAGAATATATGATGGAGTGTCAAACTTAGCAAGGGAATTTATGAATTAATGAAATTGAATTTAAGGAAAAACACAAGCTCTTTTATTAAAAGACTGTGGAATACTGATTTTTCTTATAGACATAATTAGTTTTTCTGCATTATAATTTCATACTCTTGATTATTATTTTACTGGAATTTTTTTAATAGCACAGCATAAGGGTAAAGCAAGCATTTTCTATAACATGGCTTTTTTCAACAGCTAATGTGACATCTGAAACAAACTTGAAATATTCATTACATTAGAGCTTTGAATTGTTGTTGCCTGAATTTCTAGTGAAATCTGTGAAGTAATATAGCTAGTCTCCAGCCATTAAAAAAAACTTCAGCTATTTTTCCAAACTGGGCTCCAAATTTTACTGAAAATTAAAACACCTGCTCAAAGGCCAAGTATAGGTCTGACACATCACACATCTCATGGCAAAAATATGCACAGGGTGTTCTGTACAACTATTCCAGTCTAGAACTCATTCTTTGTTTGGGCTTGCAGTGGTTGTGGCCTTATCCCACAACTGAGTCACAGAGAAAGTGCTATGAGAAAGAGAAGAAAGATTCCCTGATGATAGCTCCCAAGCGAAGCAATGCCCTGGAAGAATGAAATGAGAAGGGTTAGGAAAGTATCTCTTGGTTGAACACTCCCTCTTGTTAAGGTTTCATGGAAAAGGCTAGTCATAATAGGTCAGCTGCAGAAAAGGTGCAGGGGTCAATACCTCTGTTATTACTGTCTTCCTAATATGCTTTTGGCAGTCCAAAAATTCATCTTTAGGAAGTGAAAACTAGATCTTTCACAACCGACATAAATTTTACTAAATACTGTTGAACAGTGTGTTGTGGAAAGATAATACTAAGATGCAGAACAAAAAGATGTGTTTATTATGAATGAAGTCAGGTAGTTGGAAAAAAAAAATCCACAGCTGAATAGGGCATATGGGCATAATGGTTTTTGGATCCCCAAAAAAGGTTTGCTTTACTTCTTACTGTTTTCTCCCATAATTCCTCAACCCAATGGAATAGCTGTTAGAACAGCAGACTCCAGGAATATGCTTAAGCTCATCCTTAAATCTGAAATCTAGTCAATTTTAAAGAAAGACAGAAAAAATTGCAGGGACACAATTTTCTCTGAACTCCTTGATGACCTGTTCTAAATCTTGTGTTAGAGACCCAGACTAAAACAGGAAAGGGAAGCTGATAATGTATGCTGCTTTACCAAGAACCATAGTGACAGAACAAGGAATAACGGGTTAAAACTTAAACAGGGGAGGTTTAGATTGAATATAAGGAAGAAATTCTTTCCTGTTAGGTGGTGAGGCACTGGAATAGGTTGCCCAAGAAAGTTGTGAGAGCTCCATCCCTGGCAGTGTTTAAGACCAGGTTGGACGAAGCCTTGGGTGGCATGGTTTAGTGTGAGGTGTCCCTGCTTATGGCAGGGGGGTTGGAACTAGATGATCTTAAGGTCCTTTCCAACCTTAACTATTCTATGATTCTATGATTCTGTAAGAAGCACAAGGCAAATAAATTTTAAAATTATTATGGAAAAGCATGTATTTCAGATGTGAAATAAATTAAATGACAAGCAAAAGATGCTCAGGCTTACTGAAGTGTAACTTTCAGACTGACACATTAATTAAATACAAAATTCAATTTAGATTTTAGATTTGACAGTTTATCAGAAATGCTTTGTACTTTTCCCATGACAGCCTCACAAGTCACCTGATTGAAAGAGGGTACCTGATTGAAATCAGTTGCAAATATGTTTGGACAATGGGTGATTTTTGTCACCTGACATGTTTTGGGTTTTTTTTTTCCAGTAGAGCTACTTGTAATTAAGAAGGAACAATGTCAGCAATTATAAATACTAGAATGACTGAATTCTTAGCATTTCTAATGACAATGATAGTGTCTTTAGAGCAATAATACTGAATTAGCCCAAAGATGATAAGAACATACTGACTGCACATGCCAAGTATGATGTGTCAGACAGCTATGTCTGTTACTCAGTTCTCAGAAGAGTAGTCCCTCTTACAACAGCAGAATGACATGATGTAAGTCATTTATAAATTAAGCTTTTGTAGAATAAGAGCACCCATTTCAAAATGCATCAGTGATAAGCAAAACCAGAGTTTATAATTAAGCTTAATAAAATTTGGAGTCTGAATAGCTAAAGCCCCACTTTATTCTGCAAGGAGAGTCAAAAAATACATTGAGCTTTTGATAAGAAAAAGATGTGAAAGTTTGTATGCAAAAATTTTTCTAACCAGTTAAGTCTGCTGTGTGCTGCAATGGAACCAATCATCACTTTATCCTTATTCCTAGAGGATGTGTTTCTTCATAAAGTTTGGGTGGGATATCACCTATTCATTGGTTTGGCAAAAGCTTCACAGAGATTTAAAAAAAATCATAAAGTCCAAGGCAAAGGGGATCATGAGGACACTTATAAAACTGATTTTGGACAGTATGCCCTGAATTAACAAGCACTCAGAGGTGGCAGTGCGGATCAGAGCAACTTGTCAAGACAGGACCAGAACAAGTAATGCTCAAGCTTAGAGCCTCCCTGTTGTAATTTGCCAGTCTTAATTACGCTGGAAGTCTTTGTAGTTTCTCAGATAGACTCAGATAAAAAAGGTGTTAAAAAACACCACCTTACACCATTTTTCCAGGTTACATGTTCTGACCACTTGGTGATAGAGCACATGATCTTCCTTTTATCTGCTGTTAGTGGAAAGGGTTTGCAGAGTACTATAGTAGGCACTGGATTTCTCTTATGCAAACTCCATCAGATAGCATATCAGATTGAATAATATTTTCAGTATTATTTGTACTTGAGAATATTGTGATAGTTAATATTTGCACAGAGCTTAGAAGTTAGTGTTATATTTATCATTCAGATCATGAAAATGTATTTTAGTTTGGTAGAATTTATTTACTACTGATAAGAGGTCCTCCTGCTGTGTATGCTGCTTCTGTAAATGAATGTTTGCTTCCTGGTATATGTAACAGGTGGCAATTCGTCATCATGTTACAGTTTATCTTTCCTTCAGATGTTTTTAGTTGGTTTCAAGTTGGTAGTCTGATGATGGAAAATACTCTCTTTTCATTCACATTTTGAGTCAACTCATACTCAGCATGCCCTTTAATTCAGCTGTGGATGAAATTTTTAAAAAGCCACCTATATCCTTTTGGAGAAAGTAAAGTGGGTACCCAGTCACACAAGGACTTCTGAAAATATTTCTGTAGGTTTTGGCAGTGATGGATTGGGAGCAGCTGCCACCTGCATGTGAGAAGAAAGGATAGACAGTCAACACCTATCTGGGAGTACTAATGTGGAATGAATGCAATGTCTTCAAATCCAATCACATAGATCATCTCATAGACAATGATAAATTCCACCAGAATATTCTGTTATGGTCCTGTTTTCATTTTCCCAGTCTGTGAGGAATTCTACTCAAATCTTGGGTATATAAGGCGCAAAAGATGCATTGTATTCATTGTGAGCAGCCCATTTTAAGAACATATTCAATTAGAAAAACCTGAAAGGATGGCAGTAAGACTGATCACAGGTTTGGAAGTGTGATCTATTACATCTCTTTAGACTCAAATGAGTGAAGTAAATCATAGAGATAGAAATATTGGCACTGAGTGCTTTTTGCATATGGTATTTTTGGAAACTGCATAAAATTCAGACATTTTGAGATGGATTTTAAATGGCATAAAATGCAATTAAGTAACAGATTTTAAGGAAAACTGGTGACAAATCTGTGCTTATCCATTTTAAAATCTTCCCCTTTAAATGCAGAAAATATATTAAAACTTATGATCACAATATAGTTAGTAGAACCAGGAGGAAATAATAAAATATAAAAAAAAATGACAGTTTTAAAGTCCCAATAGGAATATTAATCGGGAAGCAGCATCACAGACAAGAGTTTTCTTCAACTGTCTGCAAATCATAGTCACTTAAAAATCTAAGAACCCCATTTCTCACTTTGGTTTTCAAAAGCTTTTGCTTTCTGTCTAAAAATCAATTATGTCTTGAATGGTAGTGATTATGGAAGGTACTGTATCTGAATACTTCAGTTAACTGCTTGTGATACATAGGTGTGGGATGAAATATATCCTTTGTATTCGTCTGTGCATTATGGATTGTTTCACCTTTTTGGATCTAGGCTATTTCTAACTTGCATTTGCTACAGAAGTTATTTAACCCAGGGCCAACAGGGATATCCATGGCAGCTTTGGTACTTTGCAAGAAGGCTTGAGTATTAAATATTCTGATCTGAAGGAGATGTGGCCTCATGGTTTCAGGAAGAAATGGATATGATGCAGGAATCCTTTGCTCAGCTTGTCCTCCAAGCCTATGTTTTGCTCTGCTGTTTTGATTTTGATGCCAATACAAAAGCTTTTGGTGCTTAATGAAAGGACTGAGGAGAAAGTTTAACTTACATAGTACTAACCTTCAGGTGCCTCTATTTTTCCATGGAAATAATATGCTATGATTAGGCACTGTTCAGATGTTTTCACAGTAAGCCTGTTTGGGCTTCTTTCCAACTGAAACCATCAGTTTGAGGCTCTATTTGGGCATGCATTAAATTTCTACTGTTTCATAAAACATCAGTACAAAGCATGTTATCAACAGTTCATTTCTTGAATGCAGCAAAACTAAAATGAAACACTGGGTAAAACTCAATCTTCTTTGCGGAAAGATGTTACCAAAACCACACTCCTAGACAATGGCAAACATAGGTTTTACTTTATGAATCTTGCCATTTCCCAAGAAGTCTAAGGGTGATAACTACATCTTATTAAAAAGAAAAACTATGCCTCAACAGTACTCCGCAAAGTGTCCTGGGATGCCCAAGCAGCTATGAATTTTGCAAACATAGTAGAAGTAAGCATCTCGGAGAATATAATATAAATTTTCCAATTTGCTTACCTTAATCGGATTACAACTGGGAAATCAATAGGTAAATTAAAACTGCTGTTCAGTGTGGTTTTAACTTATTCTAAGGTAAAATTAAATGATGTAAAAATATAGCGTTGATGTTTGAAGATATCAACCAATGATAACATCACCCTTCACTTGTGTTGCAAAAGTAATTTTCCTAATAAGATAAAATGCAAGGTATTCTTTTCTGCTTGTTTCTGTTGTTAAATCAGATTTTCCTGCTTAGTAGTCTATAAAGCTTGGCAAATTTAGCAACAGTCTCATTATGTGCAATCATGTAATTTGTTTGATCATGTGGAAGCTGCTATTTGAAGCTATGACTGTTCAAATTGCCTAATTTCAGTTACACTTTTTAAACCACTTATTCTGAAAGTATGCCTAGGAATTACCCATGGACTGAGAGATTCTGGGTTGTCTGTAATCATACCAGGACCTAGGCTTCAAGGCATTTCAGGGTTGCAGCTCTTTAACATTCACTGCACTGCTTGAGTCAGTGTATTAAGATACAAGGGTCATGTAGCACCACATCTGGGGCTGTTTCTGGATGATGTGTGAAGTCATGAAAAACAAATTGTGATCCATTGCTAAACTATACAAGAGAATACTTACCCTCTTTAAAAAGGCAGTGGTGCACAGTGTGTAATATGAACATTTAATAGTTTAATTACTGTTGTCAAAGGTAAAATAGGCTTAAAGTTGCTTTGTATATTGACACAGAATCTGTGCCTGCATCTACATTAGCATTTAGTTCAAAACAGGAGTGCATGTTGTGGTTTTTTTTTTTGTTTTGTTTTTGTTTGTTTGGTGCTTTTTAACGCAAGGTTCCCAATTGTTCCTTCTTACTGCATGTTGGGTCATGTTGCAGAACAATCTTAGCTAGCACAGATGGGATTCCTTTCAGATGAAATAGAGGATGGCACTCTGGGAGCACTTGACGTATTCCAGTTTTTAATTGGTATTGAGGTCATTGGACCAAGCTAGAGCTCTCTCTGAAGTAATCCCAGAGGAAACATGAGTAGTGCAAACATTCCATCCATAATACCAGCTGCTTCACTCTACAGATCTGTTCCATTTATGTCATTTACTGCAGATTTTTTTAAAAGCATCATCAAAGCAGTGAAGAAACAAATATTTTTTGCAGTGAAACAGATCTAATTTTCTTACATTTTCTATATGAGATAAAGATTTCTGAATTCTGCCAAATGTTCATTCAGTGTATTTAGATTATCTCCATAGGAACATGTAATAAGGTCCTGCTGAATTATTATGAGTCACTTGTACTGTTTAAACCCTTCATTTTTTTCCTACCAAACCATCAAGTAAATCACTTTTTATCATTTTCTACTTAACACATGTCATGTTATCGCTTCACTGATTTGACTTGTGCATTTTCTATTTTGAATGTGACAAGAAGCTCCAGTGTACTGGAATAGGTGAAAATTTTATTAATCAGATCTATTTCAATATCGGTTTTATCTCATGGATTACAATATCCTGTTGATGGGAAGTGTGTTACTATTGCTCCTGCAGCAAACCAGAAGTGTTTTGGGATGACAAGGAAAGGAAAATCTGTCAGGTTTATACTAACAATAAACAGTACTGGAGGACTAAGCTTGAAGAGAGATTGCTCATATAAATTTAAGAACACTTTTAAAATTGCTTCTACTTCTATAAATGTATATGTATTTGTACTGAGTATTCTAACTCTAAACTAAAGCTTACTGATCTTCCAGGTGACATGCTTTTGTGATGAATTCTGCACCATAACTGTGGTTAGTTATAAATCTATGTTTTTGTCTTCTGCACCAAAACTTTGTAAGCATGTTCAGGGTGCAGGGTCTTGCTGCTGTAGAGAAATGAGTATGAGAATTTAGTCCTTATGGAGAAAAAAGATCTCTCATTTCATATTATCCAGGATCTAGTTTAGAAAGGAAAATCACGCAACACAACTGCAGTGTAAAAAAGAACTATAGGGTAATTCTTAAAACGTGCTGCAGTTCTAAATAGTGCATTTCTTTTGCATGTGAATAATTCATCACTGATTACTGCTGAATTTAAGAGAAATAACAGAATCTTACATATGAGTTGAAAGATTTTTATTTTAATCTTATTTGCTTTTGGGTTTACTGTCAGAGAGCTGTTTTATAAAGTAGTATGGACTGTAAATCACTAAAATCAATATTTATTTATTTTTATAGTGGCCTTAAACTTTCAGACACCAGGAGTGCAAATGGAATTGCAAAATGGAAAATTCCTAGACAATGGTGGTTCTGGCTACATTCTGAAACCAGAATTCTTGAGAAATCGAGATTCATCATTTACCCCACACAATGTGGGAAGATACAGTAAACCCATGTCTCTGTCAATAAAGGTAAGCTTAGGGTAGTTTTTGGTTTGTACCATAAAATGTAAAAACAAATGTCACGTAGTTCATACCTATTTTTATGTATTATTGGTTTGTCATTTTATCCCCATTTCTGGTTGTTGGGAAGTTTAATGCTTTTTTTCTTAACAGCATGTTAAAACTATCATATAGTATCTACTGCTATTTGGATGGTTTCCCATATGTAGTTCACTTATGTTTGCTAAAAATACGTAGGTGTTCAGAAGTTGTAAGAGTTTGCAAAAATACATGAGTTTTCATGGTGTTGTATGTGAAATATAACTTTCACTGTGTTTCAAGCGTAGCTGACAAAGAGACTTGTCAGTTACTGTTGCAGGGATGGAAATCTGAACAAAAATTGAATGTGCACTTTTGGTGTTAATTTTTAGTAGTACCACATATACTATTTTAATGCTAACTGACAAATGGAAATGTTTAAAGATACAATAGGAAGATTTATGCTTCTTTTAAATTTCATTCTCTTCCCATGCATACATAAAGAGCTATCATCCTAAAATGCTATAAATAAGTGTAAAAAGAGGGCTGAATCAATAAACCTTTGAATTATTTCTACTTCCTACTTCTCTCAAATTAAAATCTGATTTACTTCTTAAAATTATTAGAAATATATCCCTTTTTAAAATAATGGGTTAGAAAAAAACTTATTTTGAGTTCAAGTAGATGTTTTGCAACTGTTCACTATTTAGAATACCTTTTCCAATGAAAAAGTGCTATTTCTGATTATATAGTGCACTACTGGCATAAATGCCATTAAATTTAGCATAAAATTAGTGTATAATTAATATTTTGTTTCTTTCAGAAAAATAAATGGTAGAGATAAAGCATTAGTTAAGAACAATTATAAAATACTTACATAATGTATGCACCTAATCATGAACACTTTAGTGTCCTAATAGTAAGCGTATCAATTATGAATAGACATTACTGGATGATTTCAAGCACCCATGCATATACAGCAGTTATTTTAGCCCTTATCTGTATAAAACTGGAATTAATTAAGATGAGAAAAAATCCACAATTGTAATGCAGGAGACAGACAAAGTTGTTGATAATTGTAAGGAAATTTCTGAGTTTGGAAGAGGCTGGAAAAGAGAAAGGCAGCTTTATAGACTGAGGATGCAGACTGAGACTGTAACTTGGGTAGTGAAGGGTACAAAAAAGCAACAGCATCCTAACAGCTGAGGGACTGTAGGTCACAGAGAGCCCATTGATAAAGTCAGCAGCAAAACCTAGGAAATGGTTGAAGACAAAAAGAGTCAGGGGCAGGAGTCAGAGGAAAACCAGCTTCTCCTAAAGAAAAGATTGGAAAAATTAATTATCAGAAGGCAAAGATATAAAACAAACTGGGGGTCAAATTTCTCAGACGCACTTTGATTGAGTAAAGAATGTAAATGAACACAAAAATCTCACAGGGTTCAATATCCTTCTTAACATGATGTGCCACAATTCCCATCAACAAGAAGCATATAGCCTTTGCAGCAGAAATACAAATATGCAAGGTACTTCATAAGAAACCTTCTGAGCCTACTGTGTTATTTATTACTCTCTCTATGCAGCTACTTCACACTGGGTCTCAAAAATCAACTGGATTTACAGATTTTGGTCACTGTGTGCTGAAAAAATCTCCCTATTTTCCTACCCTGTGGGAAATATAGTTAGATATAATATGGCAGTTGGGTAAGATTGAGAAGCAGGACTTGGGCAATATGTCTGAATTTTCATCATGATATTCAAGCATGTCAAAGAGCCTCCGCTGTAAGTGGGCAGTCCATCGGCAGCACTTGGATCTTACATAGTGAAGGTGTTAGCTGTTTTCTGGAAAGAAATGGACAGTACCAGGGTTTGCTAAGCCACTGTTCTTCAATATTTCAGGCTAGAACTTTTTTTGGAACAAGGTGATACAGAAAATACCTAAGCAAAAAGTAGAATTTGTGAGGTTTGATTCTTAGGTGGTTGACAGGGGAATAAGAATCTGTATCATGAGTTTTGATGCTTAGTCCTGAGACTGGATCACGAGTCATATCTTTCACTTTAGCTTGCAGGCTTGTATATCCCTCTTGATACATTCCATACATTTATTTCTAAAAGCAGATTACAGTACAGATGGTTATTCTCTCCTAGGTGTCCTGAACTGTAAATAGAAAGCAGAAAAAGTTGTGACTTTCATAAATCCTTTCTTAGGCTGGGTGCCAGACTACAGGGCAGTGTGAGGCAAAATTTTCAGATAGCTAACTAAATTAAGGAGAAAAACATCAGGGAGCCTACTAAATTCAGAGGTTTTATGTGTTACTGTGATAGAGAAGGAACACAGGTAAGGCAGTCTGCTACATACCCTGTAACATAATGCTGATGTTACTGTGGGTGTTAGTGCTGGTCCACTGGACACAGCTTTAATAAGAATTTATGAGCTTGATCTCAGAAAATGCAAAAATTATAAGACTGATTTCCCCAGTATTATTATTTTGCATGGTAATCAAGTATAATTTTAATGACTAAATATTGAATAAAAACTTAAACCAGAAAATTTTTATTTAAAGCATGGTATCATATTTATTTACCTATTTTTTATGATGAGGGTGAGGAAACACTGGAACATGTAGCCCAGAGAAGTTGTGGCTGCCCCAAACCTGGGAACAGTCAAGGTCAGTTTGGACAGGGCTCAGAGAACACGTCCCTGCTCATTGCATGGAGGTGGGACTGGATGACCTTTAAAAGTCAGCTCTTCCAACCCAAACTATTCTATGAAATTAGCCAATAATTAAATTAAATGGGAAGCACCATATTCTTAATCTCATTGCATTTAATATGTGTATTATACCATCTTATGGCTGGTATATGCTTCTTATAGAACAGTTTTTTCTACTATGCCTACTACATGGCTACTTTGTAAAGTTCATTCTTACAGTTATTTCAGTAAACTATAACTTTAATTTTTCAGCTCATCAGTGGTCATCAGTTACCTCCTAGTAACTTGTCGAAGACTAACAAAGCTGACCCTTTGGTGCAGATAGAAATTTATGGTGTTCCAGAAGACCAAAGAAAAAAAAAATCTAGTGTTATAAAAAGCAATGGTAAGCATCAGTCTCTTTTGACCGAACAAAGCACAATAATATTTTATAATGAATTACCTTTTTTTTTTTTTTTTTCTTTTCATCTNATGGTGTTCCAGAAGACCAAAGAAAAAAAAAATCTAGTGTTATAAAAAGCAATGGTAAGCATCAGTCTCTTTTGACCGAACAAAGCACAATAATATTTTATAATGAATTACTTTTTTTTTTTTTTTTTCTTTTCATCTGAAGAAGTTGTTATATACTGATAGAGACTGCCATTATTTTTCTCTAGACTAGGATATTCTGGCACAGAATCTGTAGCAGAAGTTCATGCTACATTCCATTTATGTAGACTAGTAGGCTGAGGAAGCACGAACTCTCCTAGTTAGTAGTACTCTCCTGCAGGAAGATGAAAGATCTTGGACTGACATACAATTTAATAGGTAATGCAAAAGAATTAATTCAATGCTTCCCATCAGCAGGCAGATGTTTAACCATTTCCAGGAAAGCAGGGCTTTGTCATACATCATGGCTACTTGGGAAGACAGACAATCTGAATATTTTATCTTCCTCCTTCTTTCCCCCAGCTTTTTTATCCTGAGCATGATGTTATATGAGCTTGGGATCAGCAACTGACTGATCCCCTTCATCACCTGGGGTCAGCTGTCCTGACTGTGTCTTCTCTCAACTTCTTATGCACCTCCAGCCTCTTTGCTGAGAGGGGGATGGAGGAAGTTGCAGCATGAGAAAGAGAGAAGTCCTTGAAATGGTGTGAGCACTGCTCAGCAATAGCTAAAACACTGGTGTGTCATCAGCACTGTTTTGGTCACAAATCCAAAACATAGCGCTTTGATACCATAATTTATTTATCTCATGCCTCATTTCCGGTGCTGTAAAAAAAGAAATTTTGGCACAACCATGAAATTGGTATGGCTATAGGAAAGTTTTATTTGAACAGAGGCTTTTAACCTGGCTATCAGTCCCACTTTACTCTTCTGAGATGACAGTAACTTTCTTAGGCTTTTGATTTGCACTATTATGTAGCTAATATATGACAAACTCTTAGAAGGGGCTGGCCTGCAAGTCCCAAGCTCCTTATGTTTGCTTCATTCTGAGAACTTACACCTGATAGTCTACAATCTATACAAAAAGTATGACTTATATGTTGCTGCAGTCAGTGGAAGTCTCATCATTTGTTTAAATGGGCACAGAAATCTAGGGAAAAAGAATGAATCTTTACCAGTTCAGACTATTGATAGAAGATACAATAATTCAGGTATTAAGTAGAATGAATACAATGGTATTTTCATACTGCATGTTTTCTCTTTTCATCAGCTTTGAGCCCTAGATGGGATGAAACTTTCTCTTTTACTATCCAAGTTCCAGAACTGGCATTGATACGCTTTTGTGTGGAGGATGAGGTATCTCTGGTTTCAAATGAATTCCTTGGTCAATACACTTTACCGGTGCTCAGCCTGAATAAAGGTAATATTTTCATGTGAGCAACCTATAATGGCTCAACCCCTCCCCCCCCAACAAGTCCCCCCAACCAAAAAACAACAGTATTTCAAGCTTTTATCATTAGTGTATGACTAATAGAGTACAGCATTATGTTTATCTCCCAAAGGAGAATTGCATAACCATATGTAAAAATTGCACTCTTTTTTTTTACGTCACTGTAGTCTCCAAATGCAAGTCCACATTGTAGAAATTAAAAAGATACTAATGACAGTCAATCATTTCTACTGCAGTATTCCATTTTAGATAACTTCTCAGATGGTATTTTAACACACTGCAACAGGAAACAGGATAAGAGATTAGTCAGAAGCACTATAAAGGCAACATTTTTGTGCACTTTCTACTCAGTCTCAAAACCCAGTACAAGCCAAATTAAAAAAAAAAACCTAAAACCAAAGCCAGTTGTACATGATTAATAGGCAGCACATAAAGAGCAGACACAGAAGTCAGCAGGCCAAGGAGAAAAGCTTATGTAAAATGGCTACTTACTATATTGAATTTCCAAAGCTATTTCTGACAAAACAAACAACCAACTTTTATTAGTGAATGAACATATGAAGGCAAAATGTTGGAGCAGTCAACCAGCACTGTGCCTTTTTTATTAAGGTTAACAGGAGTTTTAATGTCCTTTTCTTTCCAGGTTCTGAAATCATAAAGCTGTTTGATTCTTAGCTGAGGTTAAGGAGTTACACAAGAACAAAGACATTACTCTTAAAGCACACTTCTTTTTTGTTTTTTTCCAAGATAAATTTTTACACTGATCACCTTTTACTTTCCTTTCATTTATATATTTAAGGTTAAAGATTAAAAACCCATGCCAACTCAGGATGTCTGAGACAAACCTATGTAGCTGACACTGAGACTTGCATATGCTTGAAAAAACATCAATTTGTCTCTAATGTGTCTGTAGCAATTTCAGTCAAAATTGGGAATTCATGTTTTGAAAATGTAAGAGCAAGCTGATTCTGCAGGAAAGATTTTGAGTGTAGTACTTCAGAATGCTAGGAAGTGAGTATAGGTACAAAAACTATAAACAGTGCCAAACAAATTGCCCAACCCCCACTTCACACAGCATAAAAAATATAAGATGACCTGAAGATGCCCAGAGGCATAAATAAAAATGCTTCTAAGAGATGAACTGACAGACAATTGCAAAATTTATCACAATGCTTAACACTGAGATCTCTGGATTCCAGGTCTGCAACCATGGCTTTGCTTCAGGTACCTAAGCTCCCTAAATAGTGAAAGGGGAAAATAATGTGTTTTACAGAGGGAGTCACAACAGCATAGACTTCTTAGGAAAGAACTGTCTAAACAATGCTGAAGAGGGAGTTAGGATTTCAGTTTTACTCTTCATGGCTCCAATTGCTTTAATACGTATTACAAGATTGAGCCTTCTTCCCTGGGATTCATATCCCTGAGGGCAAGTTGCTTCCAAAAGCTGAACAGTGCTTATATCTTTATTTTCTTTGACAGGCAGTGGGACAAAGTTGTGCCATTGCCACCCTCCACTGGATTTTCTCTTGAAAGACTTCAAATGTATATCATCACTGCCTTCCTTTACCCAGCAGCAGCCTCCCAGCTCAGTTGTAGCATACACTGGGGAAGAATGCTTGTACCAGTATTTGATATTTCATGCAGTGATTAAGTTGGTATGCCCTGATTAAGTATACTCAGAAGGGCTGAAAATGAGAATAATTCTCTAACTGGATGGTCTTTAACCTTTAGCAAGAGTAGTGGAGTCATGGGTTACAGACCCTGTCCCAATGAGTCTGCCATGTAGACAGGACTCCAATTATTACTGCTATTATCATTGGATCAATTAATAGTTAATTATTCCATACTATAAAAAAGCTTTACTCCTTTCAGAATGCTTTGTAGAATATTCTCTAGGTAGGGGCTAGAACATAGAATCATAGAATGGTTTAGGTTGGAAGGGACCTTAAAGATTATCTAGTTCCAACCCCTGCTATGGGCAGGGACACCTTCTACTAGACCAGGTTGCTCCAAGCCCCATCCAGCCTGGCCTTGAACACTGCCAGGGATGGGGCAGCCACAGCTTCTCTGGGCAACCTGTGTCAGTGTTTCATGATCCTTGTCATGAGAAATTTCCTTATATCTGTTCTGATGTTGGAGAACAAAGAAAAAAAATAACACCACAACCCAAAATGTGATGGTGTTGAACACTCACCACCCTACCATTTCTACATGCTCGCATCACCCAAGCAAAACTTCATGAAGGAAAAGAAACTATGCCTACATGATCTTTAGAAATGAGTCTTTGTCCTTGAATGCATCTTTGGATAGGAAATAAATCATGTCTTCTAGATAGTTTTGAGATCAACTTCTAAAAGTTATCTCAAACGCATATTGCCTGGCCTCAGCTTTAATATCTGCTGCCCAGAAGGTACTTAACTAGCTGCAGTTACATATACATAGACAAAACACTGAATATGTTTCTTAATCAAAAGTTACATTATTATTATTATTATGAAATAACAGACATTTACAGTGATCTAAATAAACATAAGCTCAGGGTTTTGGAGAGGGGATTTTGTTCTTTGAAGAGGTAAATTAAGTGTGAAGTTGAGAACTGTAGTTTCTCCAACTGCTTTGACAACCAGATTAACATATAGTTTCTGAGACATACCCTATTTCTGATACTGGGAATCACTCATATATAAAAAGAGTTCCTTAACAGACTTAAGATGTCATGGCAGAAGATCTTACACTACATTTATTTTCTGCCTTTGCTGGACAGTTCATTACTGCTGCAACCATTCTCTAATGCACTAGCACTCTTGATTCACAAGCTATTTAATTTGTTGTCAGAACAATGCATGAAGCATATAATATCTTTGGATGTTAAAATGTATGCTTTGTCCGTGTTTAAATATCATTGAGCTAAAAGTCCGTAGTCTGAAAAAACCCCACTACATTCTGAAATACACTGGAGTTTTTCACTCTGCGTCAAAACATAACAGAATTTAAATACTGCAAATGCAGAGGAGAAAACCAGTAGAAATGGGATATGGGTTTTGTATAATTTCAGTTTATTTTAAAGAGCTATTTAGAGAATCATAAATTATTGCTTATTTGCATAGATCATAAACCCACTCCATCTTAATCTTTGTGTTTCTGGTTAATATGCTAATAAAATGTCATTATATTTACAGGTTACCGTAACGTTCCCCTATTGAACAAACATGGTATCAGTCTCAAACCTGCATCACTGTTTGTCCATATATGGTACTACTAATGACACTCTGCAATATCAGTTCTGAATGATCACCCCCTGCTCAATAAAGCAACATCACCTGGCTTGCAACAACCCAGTGGTCTGGTTTCCAGAGTGGTATGTTCTTGAGGGGACCTTCTTGTGTGAGTAAATAGTATCCTGAGCAAGTAACAGATACTGCTGTTGGCTCTACCATTATTCAGACATACTGGACTTTTTTGGATATTTTTAAAATTAAGTTTATTTCGCTTTCAGGTAGTTTCAAAATTATGATTAATTACTGAGAAGAATGGACTAATATTTATGATCTGAGACTGCAAAATTTTGAGCATGTTACACTGACATTTTTATTTGTATTGAACAAAATTTCTTACCATTGTATATCTCCGAGAAAACTGAAAAAAATTACACAGGCAATGTACCCTTTTTGATTGGGCTACGCCTATGTCCACTGTAATTTTGCTACCTGGGAAATAGTTTTGAGGAAAAAACCAGTTCTTAAAATGATAAAAACTCAGATGCTAATATCAATACCTTTTCTCAGATTAGTCTTCAAACCCCTGCTGCTAAAGACAGACAAATAATTCGTAGACTGATTTGTGAAGTGCTATGTTCCTCATAACAGCAGGGCGCTCAGGATACATCTGACTGTGAACTCAGGAAATAGGAAGTACAATGCTTTGAGGTGAATTAGAAGAATTTTTGAACAGGCAAGTGCTGATTGTGTGATTTAAGTTCTCTGAGGACAACTTCTTGCCTGATATAGCTATTGGTGTAGATGTTGCCCATAAGACACAATGTTCCCATCTTCCTTACAAAACTGAGGCCCTGTTGAGCTTCCACAGGAAAGTAATCATCAAACATGTTATTCACAGCTTTGTTACTCAAAGATGTGGTGTTTTCTTTTAAAGGATGCTATTTTGATAGGTTTATTTCTTTAATACTGAAAAGTATTGCTGATGTGGTGGTGGTTGATGAGAAAATGTACATGAGTCGGCAGTGTGCGCTTGAAGCCCAGAAAGCCAATCATATCCTGGGCTGCATCAAAAGAAGCGTGACCAGCAGGTCAAAGGAAGTGATCCTGCCCTTATACTCTGCTCTCGTGAGACCCCACTTGGAGTATTGTGTGCAGTTCTGGTGTCCTCAACATAAAAAAGACATGGAGCTGTTGGAACAAGTCCAGAGGAGGGCCACGAAGTTGATCAGGGGACTGGAACATCTCCCATACAAAGACAGGCTGAGAGAGTTGGGGCTGTTCAGCCTGGGGAAGAGAAGACTGTGTGGAGACCTCATAGCAACCTTCCATNGAGGAGGGCCACGAAGTTGATCAGGGGACTGGAACATCTCCCATACAAAGACAGGCTGAGAGAGTTCAGCTGTTCAGCCTGGGGAAGAGAAGACTGTGTGGAGACCTCATAGCAACCTTCCAGTATCTGAAGGGGGCCTATAGGGATGCTGCGGAGGTACTCTTCATTACGGACTGTAGTGACAGGACAAGGGGTAACGGATTAAATCTTAAACAGGAGAGGTTTAGGTTGGATATAAGGAAGAAATTCTTTCCTGTTAGGGTGGTGAGATACTGGAATGGGTTGGCCAGGGAGGTTGTGAGTGCTCCATCCCTGGCAGTGTTCAAGACCAGACTGGATGAAGCATTGGGTGGCACGGTTTAGTGTGAGATGTCTCTGCTTATGGCAGTGGGGTTGGAACTAGATGATCTTAAGGTCCCTTCCAACCCTAACTATTTTATGATTCTATGTGTGCAGACAGTTCTGATAACATTACATTTTAATGCTCTTTTTATTTAATGCCATTTTAATGTTATTTTATGTAATGTTGCTCTAAGATGGAAAATCAGGGCACACAGTAAACAATGATTAGAAAATGTCACAGGAAATAAGACTATTAGAAAATTACATTATAGTTATAATAAGGAAACCAAGACAGTAGACTAAGAAGATGCTAAAATCAATATTGAACTGTAAGGTCAGGTAATTTGATAATGTTTAATCTGGCCTCGATGTGTTTTCTGTGCTTGAGTGACAAGACACTTGATTCTTTACCCAGGAGAGCCTATAATCTAAAATGTTAGGCTTACTGATCTCTGTAGTGATCATATTTGTATGCTAGCCAATATCCCTTTCATGTGGCAAATATTTTATATCTTTTTCAGCTCTGAAGAATATTAATAATATTAATATTCAAGCAGAGTTCCCCCCAGCTCTCTTTACAGAGGAGTTTAATACACCAGATTGCCTGGGGAAATTATTCTCAGATAAAAACTGACCAAGTGACATAGTCAATTGGTTTGATGCTGAGAAAAACTCCAGATTATTTAGTTTCCTAAATAACCTTCTGAGTTCCATTTCAGGAGCTTTATACAACACTACCTTCTGAAGACTGATTTGTGAGTATCCTTTGAGAGAAGGCAGTTATGTTCAGCTTCTGCTATTACTATCCCTCTGTTGGCCACTTTTCTATCTGGTAGGACAAATGTCAGACCTAGTCAGTATATGGAAACTTAAAATTTTACATGAGATCAGATCACAAATAAACATGTCTCCTGTGCCTTAAAAATGTGCCCTTGGTCCTGAAAAGGTACATATACATGGTCAGCTATGTGTGTCTAAGAGGCTGGCAGTAATGGACAGTTCAATCTGGCTGCTCACATGCTAAATGTTTAAAGATGTGCTTAAGTGCTTCCTTAATGTAGATAAAAATGCTTTGAAGACCAGAGCCCATAACTACCTCAGTGAGCTCAATGGACCCACTCACATTCATTGTTTTATATGTATATGTACATTTTATAGCCCTGAGGTCAATGCATGTATTGACTTGATTCCCTTACACAGCAGTAAGAATGCAATGCGGTAAGACTGGTGAGCAAAGATTCCTTATAGTGTAAGCTTTAACAAATACCACACCAAAAACTTACATTCACTATGTTTTATTTGTGATATTAGCTTTTGCCTTCTCCTTTCTTCCCACAAATAGCCAGTTATATCTGCTGCTTGAATGACAGAATAAAAGAAACAATGACGTACCTTATTCACAAATTAATATCCTGAATTGAATGGTACATTACATCAAAAGTTAAAAGCGCACCAACATATATTGCCCAAAATGTGTAAAGTGCAAAGCTTTTAAGTTCTCTTTTTTTTAAAGTATTGATTGTATAAGATGTAATGTAAAATTTGACAGACATCTGAAATGTATTGGCACCCAGGGAACCATCCCATGGTTCTCTGGTGAAATCATTATATGCAGTGGGGTCATAGAGGATGCTGACAAATTACACCATTATCAGCATTGTTTCAACACAGTCAAATTAATGGGCAAAGAATTAGGCCCCACACTTCAATGTGTACAGATTTTAACATTCTTACCATACGACTTAATACAAAAAAAAACCAAAAAAATTTATCGCTGTCATAAGAACTTCCTGCATGCTGCTACAGGTTCCTAGCATGTGATTTCTTAAACTCACACTGACAGGAATCTGTTGCAGGAAGATAGTAGCAATTTTAAGATAATAGCCTTATGATTAGAAATGTTAAGGTATGTGATCATCAGATGACTGCATATTCTCAAGGGCAACTGAGACAAAATGTGCCGTGGGAAATGGGATAAAGAAACATTAGTGGATAAATAATTGAATTATCTCAGACAACATTTAAATTACACTGTTTCCCAGTGGATACCACTTTTCTTCATTTAACTGGACATTGCTCAGTTGAATGTTAACAGCTCCCACAAATGTTCCTTTGCTTTTCACAACAAGCTTCAGTATGCGGCCTTGGAGCTCGGTGACTTTGTCATACACAACCTGAAACAATATACAGTGAAATAAAAAAACCCACCCCAGTTATATGGATTTGTAAGTCTATTCGACAGGCAAAACAATTACTTTAGTACAGCATTCAGGATAACCGATACAAATTTGTGAGAATTGCTCTGAATTGCTGGCCATAATTATAAACAACTAACCATCAGCCAAGTTCATTTAACTTGATGAATTTACCTCAGAAATATATTTGACCATATGTAGTTTATATAAAGAGATTCTGCCAGTTTAGGCTTGTGAAATCTGATTACCAAGCATTTGCAAATAAATCTGAAACTTCTGTTGTGCAACTCTTGAGATAAAAAATAGGTGTATATAATTTTCCCCATGAAAACCAAAACCTAACTTAAGCAGAGTTTTGAATTCAAATGTGAAGAAATATCATTTCCTTCATGAAGTTCACCATAAAATGATAATATAGTTGGTTTTCTGCACAAGAGATTCAGATGGAAGGTTCTCATCATGGGCAGCAGCATGAAAACAAAAGATAGCTAATTCTGCAGAAGTGTAGATTATCTTTTAATAACAGATGTTTTGATAAATGGTATTGCTTTTCTGCAAAAATCAGAAAAAACCTGAGGAAAATTATGCTGATGTCGATTTTTTTAACCTATGTATGTTGCATTCGTTACATGCTCATTAGCAGTACCTCAAATCAACTTTCTGTTGCATTATTGATAAGTCTTACAAAGGTGTATCACATCAATGCACAGTACCTCAGAATTTTCCTCAGTACTCTGCTTGAGATTAAACCTTGTGCTACATACCAGAATTAAAAAAGATCAAGCCAAAGCAAAATCATATTTTCTTCTAAGCAAAACTTCCATAAAATTTGGTAACTGTTCTAGATCAAAAAACCTCTATAAATTTTACTATTTCAATACAAATCACTTTATGCATGATACTGGTTGCTAACTGTATCCAAATGTGCCCATTATAAAAATGCTTGCAGTTTTTAATGGGGTTGTCAAGTATTAAACATGACAGAAAGCTCATCCCACTCAGTAGAAGTTGTAGAATTCGAATGTCTCCGTGTTTGGACCCAATTTAGCAAGTGGAATTTACTAAATTTAGATGTTTCTGCTACTTGACTAGTGCTGTTAATACTTCTCAAATTAAATGAGACAGCTTGCTTAGCATTTCTTTAGAAGTTTACTGAGTCCTATAGTTTTTAAAATATCCTTGAAATTACCTTAATACTATGAGAAGCCACTGAGGTTAATTACAGAAGGTTAACGGTGTATTTCCTGAATTTAAAAAAAACAGTTTGGAGTGGTAGGCTAACAAGAACAAGCTGCATTCAGAACAGTTTCCTACATTTCAGTCTCTGCATTCACCAAAAACTGCTGAGTGAACTGCATGTGGGATGCTAAAATGTGAAAGAATGCTCTTAGCTAGTTTCAGGCCTGAAAGGTAAGCTTTGTTAAGGGAAGTACATTTAATTTAAAGTTTGTATGGCTGGAAATGATTTTCTATTTTAGTTGCAATGGAAAATGCTTTAAATTTTAATCTCCCTGTGCAGTTTAGAAAGCAAACACAGTGGCATACTGTCACTTCAGGAGAATGGGAAAATGAAACTGCCTACAAGGTGTTTGCCAGTCAACCTGCTTGGATTTACTCTGCAGTTCAAATACAGTCTATACTGAGGAAAAGTCAGACGGAGTCCTGTCTAGCTTGGGCCTCTACATTGGACTACTGAGACCTCTGTGTACCTCCAATTATAAGAAGCAGAAATGGCCAAGGGAGATACTCTGCAGACAGGCATAGAGTTTACAGAGGCTGCACATCAGCAATGCTCCTCTCACTGCCTGGCAACACAAAGGTGGCTTCTGAACTTAAGGGGTGAACCATTATGGCCTCGGCTGCCCTCGTGGGACTGCAGAGCGATTCTGTCTGCACTGCAAGCTGCAGAGATGTCGCAGCGAGTGCCAGACTGAACAGGACATCAAGCTATTCTGGCAGCAAACACAATGGACAGGATACCAAGCTCCATGATGTAGGGGGATCATCAATGCTGTGCAGATGAACACTGACACAGGATGTGGGGGAAAGAAAAACTGCCCCACTCACTCTTTTTAACTGGCTTTTACTAGAGAGGTCTTACATTTCCTTTTCCATTTAGAAACCTTTGTAAAACATAATTTGGAATAGCTTCCATGAAAGCCACACCCAGTGCTTTTTGGTTCCGATGGTTACCACATACCAAATTGTATGTGAATGAAAAATTCCAGCTTCTCTGTTCCCCAGTGGCATTTCCCCATCAAAACCAAAGTGAAATGATGAACAAAAATTCAAAAAGTATGGACAGGTATAAGAAGCAATAACACAATTTAAAATAAATCTATGATTTGATTACTGAAGTGATACTAAGGTTACTGTAGAAAGATGCCTTAATATCTTTGCCAATATAATAAAGATATCATCTTCAACTGTTGCCTGAAATCACAGAAAATGTACATGTAAGCTGTAAGAGTAAAGAAATCTTCAGTATAGTAGATTATAACAGGTGTGAACTGGGGAAATTAACAAAAGGAAGCTTTAAACTTTGAGTAGTGACATACCTTACAGTGCAGGGTGTGTAGTATCCAAATGATCCCTAAAAACTTTCTAAAATGCTGTTGCTAATTCAGCTGGAGTAAGGTATAAATCATCAGGATGTCGGGACAGAAGAAAGGTCTGGAGATAGCTAATTAGTATGTGGATAAAACAGGCACCAACATTTCGTAATCAGAACAGTTAAGTCCTGAAATGATTGTGTAGTACAATTATTTGCCTCTCATTTATACAGCCAAATCAAATGGAGGTGAGTTATATGTGGCCATGCAGCAAATCAGTGGGACAGTTAAGGCTGGACTTCAAAAATACCTGGCTCCAAATAGAGGTACTGTTGACCTACAGGAGTCTAATGACATTTTAATTGTAAATGCAGGACAGTTGCTTCTCCTTAGGTAGCCATGGCACCGTTCCTAGATTTGCTTTTAATTGTCCAAATTATCTTTGACACATGGTGCTGAGGGAGCAGCTGTGGCTCCTGGTGCAGTTCTCTCCTCCTCTTCCATCACTGGGGCTATTCTGTGTGTTGCTGGCCAGCATCCCCTCTGCTCCAAGGGCAACTGCAATAACATCAACACGCTGATGTGGCCCAGGTATATGTGCTCACATTTGGCCACACCCCAAGGGCAGCAATGGGAGAGGTCTTGTTCTGACTTATTCTGGCAATACGCACTCTGCTTTCTCTTGGAGGTTTGCTTATTTTGTGGGTGTGTGTACATGCAGACACTCAAGGGACAAACTGGAGATAACTGAGACCTTGAATCATGTCTTGGGGCAAATGCTACATATATGAGCAAGACCCCAGTGCTGTTGGTTCTGGTCATTGCAGCCTTTCCTGGCAAGAGTTTAAGCTTAAATTATTCAGATTAATCTTCTGGTTTTTTACTTTAGTTTACTACTCTGGAACCTCCTGAGTAACTCATTGATTCCTGGTGTTGATCTATAAACAAGTATATATCTTTTTTCTCTTCACATTGCATTCCATTTTCCTCTTCTTCTCTACCATAATTTTTTAATGCAATGTTATATCAATGTGAATGCAACAAACTCCCAAATCCAAATAAAGGAACAAGAGAAGAAAAAAAGGAGTGCTTGTTCAAAGCAATTCCAAAATATTTGGCATATTTCATCCTACTGTCAGCCTTCTTGGACTTTCACATCTTCACTCTCACACACATGAGTAAAAATCAAAAATAAAATGCACTTTTGCAAGGCTGATAATTTGCTGTAGGCAGTCAGAAGCAATAGAAGTACAAAACTGAAACCAAAAATACCCAAGAGAAGCACATTTAATATTTTTTTTCAGTCTCAAACACAGAAAGAAATTAATATACAGCTTCCTTCCAGCGATTTGGCCTTAATAAAAACTTATGAACTCATAAAAAAGGCTAGTACATTTCTGTACACAGCATTTGGACAGTAACTAACTTAAAAGACAGCTGACTTATATTTTTAGTAGTTTCTCTTCCCTGGGGCGGCTTTTGCCTCAGTCTATCAGCCTTGGACAGAAAATGCATACAGAATTACATCACATATGGAAGAACAGAGCTGCTAACAGCACAAGCATCGGGTTTGAAATGTCCAAGTTCAACGGAACCATATGTCCCCACTGAGATTAGCAGTTCCTGGTGAAAAAGATCTAGCATCTGTGAAGCCTGTGAGTTTTGAGTAAAGGATATTAAAGTTTTCAAGGAATTTCTCTTAATAGCATTGGAATGCCCCTCAACCACAATTAAACCTCCTCCCAGTCACTGCTGTCTGACTGCTTTGGGATTTTCTTGCATTCAACTTGATTTAAAAATGATTAGCACAATAATTGACTACTACCATTGCTTGCTGGTTCTTGTCTGTAGTACACTTGGGATACTTTACAATGAATGTTATATAATCACATTATATTTCTTTGCTTTAAATACCCTTCAAATGTAAAGGAATTTCTTCAGCCAGGTCAATTGGACTCATTCCACTGTCTCTTTGCAAAAATAGGAAAGAACATAACAAAAAAATAAATCCTAGTTCTCTGTTATTCTACTGCAGTACCCTCTCCATCACCCTTTGATACCATCTGTCTAGGCTATTAGCAGCAGTATTACTCTTACAGAAGCACTGAAAGTCATTAGTAAGTAGTTAACTTTTGTAATCAAATAGATGTGGGAAAAGAAAAATATTAAAACCATAGGACTGGGAAACAAGGAGATAAGGACTCTCAGTCTCAGCTAACTTGCGTTTCATCATATCTTATCTATGAAAAAGGGTGGAGTGGTAGTATTTTCCATGCCTTACACTTTAAAACCTGTTCAAAGGCATCTGTAAATTGTTTTGAGGTCTTTAGGAGATTGCTTATATGCAACAATTATAATCTCCAATTTCACCTGTTTTTTGAATCAAACCTGTCCTTGCAAAAGAATATAGTTTACACCACTTCCCATTCTGTTGTAAATGCTTCTGTATACAATTGTTTCTTTTTACCCCAGAGGCGTGACCAGTGGTGTGTGTAGCAATTATATATGGCTGTCAGCTTTTTCACATAAAATGAACTTGGCTATTTATTATTGTGCTCTCATTAAGACAGTGCCAACCAATTTGACTGTTGATTTTCAAAAGTGAATATGAATAATAGCATCCATTCAATTAGTACTTTTTTATGTTATTGTAAAAATCTGCATTGAAAACAGCCTAGGTTTTCCTCAAACAACGCTTGGTCTCATTTGGCTAACATGTAACTGTGGTTATGGGGTAAAATAAAGCAGTGAAATAATCCAAGTGCTTTCCTGAAGAGAGAGACATAAAGAGACTGTTTCATTTCTGAGCAAGATGGAAAGCATAAGACTGTCCCTATTTGTGGTTCAGCTTATGATATGTTCCTCCTTTTCGATCTTACTCATTGCAACAGCTCTAAATGCTGTATTGTTATTTTACTTCAAGAATGAGCAAAGAAAATCAAGTGAGAAATGGTGTAAAAAAGTGACTGGTACTCACAATTTCATTGTAAGTAGGGTCAGAGGTTTTTGGAGCTGTTCTTGTTTTCCTTTGACTGGCCTCATAAGGATCTGGCAGAAGATAAAATTCTGCATGTGCACTTGGGGCAGAGCCATCTGGGAGGCGCTGAAAAACAAAGCAGTCATAAATATGAATGCCCATGTTCTAGCAAGGAAAACAAATAAAAAGTACCAAATTAAATGTGGACTTTAAGCAGACACAGAAATATGTTAGATTCTCAGTATTCTCTTGGATAAACTGGAGTGCTAGTGCAGTAAACAACAGTAATTCTTAGAATTCAGCTTAACATTGAATCAGGAAAATAGAAATGAAATAATACAAGAACAAGATAAAATTGCCTATCTTTAATATTTTATGTTCTGATGGAAAAACCCTTAAGCCTCAGTCTACTTTAACTGTGCCTAATCTGATACAGAGTCTACCCCTTCCATTTTCCAGAGCAATGCACAGGAACTGGATTCTAGTGAGTAAGCTCCTATTGATTTTAACCCCTATGTAACAGTGCTGATGCTGAGGAGAACTGATTGTTTCTAAGGGTGTTTCATAAAGCATAGTACTATAGAAAAGCCAGGAGTTTTTCCTGCAGCAATATGGGCAGAATAGGATTGTTAAAATAACACTCTTTCAAATCTCTTCCTCCACTCAGCTGTAATTTTCAAATTCAGGTTACTGAACGATATGCTGCCTCCCTGGAAGTGTTCATAGCCAGGCTGGATGGGGCTTTGAGCAGCCTGGTCTAGTGGGAGGTGTCCTTGCCTGTGGCAGAGTGGTTGAAACTAGATGATCTTTAAGGTCCCTTCCAATTCTGTGATTCTATTATTCTATTACAGATATTCCATTTTATGGCAGCTACTTGAGGGCAGAGCCAATCTATTAACCAGGCTCAGCTATAAGCTGATGCTGGTGTACAGGGAGTTTTTTGATAACTTCTGAACAGCTGTAAGGTCATTCCTAAAGCAACATTACAATGACTCAGAAACCACATTGGTAGTAGGAGAGGCTTTAAAAGAACCCAGAAGAAACATAATCATGAAAAACTATGGAATATGTATTTTGTCAGCATATGTCACTTAGTGCTTAGCTTATAATTAACCAGAAACCTTTGTGTTGGTAACACAGTATACAATTAGAAAGCATAAAATACAGCATATTAAATATCAGCAATTGAAATTGTATTATCAGCATTTTAGGAAGCATGTTTACCTGAAAGCTCACAGGCAATCCAGTGACAGGATGCAAATGAAAATACAGGCAAAAAAGAAGTGATCTTAAAATGTTTGGAACTGATGAAAACAGAGCATTATACAGGCAGTTGCATTCATATTTCCCATTGTAATTTTACCTGGCTCAGAACAAAGTAATTTCTTGGATTTTGATTATTCACAGTATATGTCTAGAAATATGTGGCTGTCTCCACGCATTATCAACAGCATACCCTTGTGACAGGAGAAACTGCTGGTGTCCTAAAAATAAATAACTTTTCTATGGGAAGAAAAACAGTGCTTGTGTGTGTGAGCAATCAGTTCTTGCACAACAAATGTCTGGGTTTTGTTATTTGAAATGATCCTTCAAGGCAGATGATGTGGTCAACTGTTAAAACTTATTACTGCTATTGTTAACACTATACAGCATCAAAGGATGCACTCATCAAATCATTACATACTGTCAGTGCCATGTGAGCCATTGATGTTATCTATACTAAGCTCCTCAAAGTCCATCTGGTTTAAAATGTACATGGGATTTAGCTAGATGGGATTCAATGATGAAAGTAAGAATGCCATTAAATTGCAGTGCAACTAACAGATATTTTCCTAGGACAGAGTACGACACTGTTAACACAAGAATTTTAATTTACATTGTCCATTTGAAAGTCCATCTCTCTTGATAGAGGAAGATACTAAAACTTCAACCAAGGATTACAAAAAACAGTAAATTGCACACCCGTATAAAAATTAGGAAAGAGAAATAAATGTAGCTTTAAATACTAGTCCAAGCATCCTCACTGTAATCAAGCTCTTCCCTTCCCAATGAATAGGTAAGTATCACCATAACTTGAAGGTCAACAGATTTTAATTGTTTCAGATAAAAAAAAGGATGTGGTAAAATAAAAAAGGTGGGGGTGGGGGTGGAGTTGTCATTGTTGAAGAAGACCTTATCAACTCAACTGCTGTGGCCTGGTACAAGCATGGACATAGAGTACAGGGAGTGTCTTGAAATGTATCAGGCTTTATTAATCATCCCAGCAGTGCATTTCTTAACCAGACACTTTGTCAGAGCTAATTTTGAAAGCTGAGGTCAGCTGTACCTACAAAGGGCACAGGGATGAGGAGCCCATCTGGGAAGTAATGGGCTACAGAGGTAACAGGATGGCTGCATCCGTCTGGTTCTGCTCCCCTTTGAGCTGCCAGATAGGACAGGGCAAATCACAAGTGCTGTGCCCCACTGTGCACCTCAAGACAACAAAGGCACAGATCAAGGCATCGTTGTTTGCATCTGAAACAGGCTCAATCTGATATTCACCTTCCAGGGAAAGAATCCAAGCTGATTGCCTTATGATTGTTTAACAGGATGGGGTATCCAGAAGCACATGCGATGAATAGGAAAAAAACCCCAGATAAAATTGTCAGTATGCCTTTGAGTTGCTCCTTGTTTCCTGCTAGCAAGGCTGGCATATTATCTAGCCTTCAACCAACTAACCTTTCTCTATGAGCTGACTTCTCCCAAAACCTAAGAAGGTACTTCATGTGCTGTGGCTATAGAAAACATAGAGAGAAAACTACTTCTTGCTATCCCTTTGAATGTCACTAAATACATAGAATCATAGAATAGTTAGGGTTGGAAAGGACCTTAAGATCACCTAGTTCCAACCACCCTGACATGGGAAGGGACATCTCACACTAAACCATGTCACCCAAGGTTCTGTCCAACCTGCCATTGAACACTGCCAGGGATGGAGCATTCATAACCTCCCTTGACAACCCATTCCAGTGCCTCACCACCCTAACAATAAAGAATTTCTTCCTTATATCCAATCTAAACTTCCCCTGTTTAAGTTTGAACCCATTACCCCTTGTCCTATCACTACAGTTGCTAGTGAAGAGTCCCTTAGGTCCCATTCAGATACTGGAAGGCTGCTATGAGATCTCCACACAGCCTTCTCTTCCCCAGGCTGAACAGCCCCAACTTTCCCAGCCTGTCTTCATATGGGAGATGCTCCAGTCCCTGATCGTCCTTGTGGCCCTCCTCTGGACTTACTTGTTCCAACAGTTCCGTGTCCTTTTTATGTTGAGGACACCAGAACTGCACACAATGCTTCAGGTGAGGTCTCAGGAGAGCAGAGTAGAG
>NDXB01008319.1:169788-276028 GCA_002631895.1 Agapornis roseicollis | reverse complement strand
GGGGGGGGGGGGGGGGGGGGGGGGGGGGGGGAGGGGGGAGCCAGCCCTTAGTTTGTGGGAAAGGTCTGAGCAGGTCCCAGGTCCCATCTCGCTGGGAAAAGGCAGAGGGGAGCAGACCCAAGGTGCTCAACCTTGTTCCTGCTGAGCAGGGTTTGGGGTTTGCTGCTGGGGCTGGAGTGAGCACAGGGGGCTGTGAGCAATCCCCAGGGGTGAGGGAAGGGCTTTGTGGCCCTCACATTCAGTGGTACTTGGCCATGGCTTCCCTGCAGTTTCCCTGCTAGAGGGGCATTTCCAGATGCTTGTGACAGCACTGGACCTCGATGGGGATGGCGTCAGGAAACGTGCAGGTGACAGAGGACAGTGGCATGGGGAGCCAGCTTGTGTCTCACTGCAACTCCCAGAGCCTGTCGGCTTTGCACTGGGATAGTTTAGGGAAGCAGGACAGCCCTGGGGGCTCCTGGCATCTCCCCTGGTGCTGGTGCCAGCTGAGGTTCCCTGCTTCTGCAGTGGGATGCCCTCCCCAATCCCTGCAGTGGCCCGGAGGGAGGCACACAGCTCCCATCTTTCCATTATCAGTGCCTGTTACTGAGCCCCTGAGACTCTTGGCTTTGCTTTGGGAGGTGCAAGACTTCCTAGCCCTCGGAATTGCTGCCTGTGCTCTGCATCTGCCACGCTGGAGCTTTATCTTTACACTAGGTTCATTGTCTCCCCTCGAGGCTGCTGCCCTGGGTAGATGCTGTGTGCTACACTGCCTGAGGCAACACTGTGCCTGGATATCATCCATGCACCAGGATGTTGTATGTGCTGGGGCTGCCTGGGGAGTTTGGATCACACAGCTGGGCTGTGGGACTGGCCTCCCTTTAAATAGCATGTCCCTTGCATCTCCAGGAGGCAGAGAGCTGTGTGTACTGAAGGAGGGGACCAGCCCTGGGGAGGATGGTGGGAATCAGCTAAAGAAAGCACAGCCTGGGCCCCCAAACTACTGGGGCACCCTGCCAAGCCTCCCACCACTTTGCTTTGTGCATGTTGCTTTATAAGGGGAGCTCAGAAAGAGAAGAAACACTCAAAAGTCCCTCCCAGCCTGCACTGCTGGTGCTGATAGGACTGAAATAGAAACTGCATGGTTGGCCTCTCCCCCGACCCCTGCTCTGCCTCGGCCCCAGCACTGATGGTGGTGGCTCACTCTCTGCGTTTCATCCCCAGTTAACTCCCTGCCTGGGGCCATCAGTCTTGCTGTTCAGTTCCCCTGCCAAACACAGCAACAGATTGTTGAAGTCAGTGCTGTTGGGTTTCTTGATAACCAGGAGGCAGATTATTTACTGTAGTGGCAAATAAACTTCATAATGTTATGATGGTGGAAAGTTGTCAAGGGATATGAACGCCCCGAGTCAGCCCAGGCGCCTCCAAGGAGATGACTTCGGTTTAAATTAAGACAAAACACTGTCTTCCACGGATTTTGGGAAGGAAATCGCATTGCTGTAATGGGAACATTACTCTGAGCCTTAGGGCTGGCAAACTCTTGACTTTATGAAGTGCAAGTGGAGGGTCTGAGCTAGTCTGGCACATGTGCCTTAAAGCACATCCCAGGTCTGTCCTGTGAAGGCAGTGATGGGGAGGCAGCATCAGGGCATCCTACAGACCCTCAGGAAAAGCAGGATGCAGCTGCCACCAGCAGGATGTCAGAGTTCTGCTAGGAACTGCAGGAAAAGTCTCAGGCCTTTCTGCTCCCAGCCCCTGCTCTTCCCATAAACCCAGCTTGAGAGCATTTTCTTGTGAGGAGTCAGGCATGAGGGCGGGATGGCTGATCCCTTATCTTGATTAAGGCAGGGCCAGGCAGTAGGGACCGTGCTGTGTGGCCTCGGGCAGTTCTTTCCACCTGGTTTTCCCCTTGGAGAAGCTTCCCATGGGAAGCTGCAAAGCTGTGGTGTTGCATGGCAGCTGGTTCCTGGTGCTGCATCCATCCCCATGCCTTGCTCATTCAAAGAAGGCAGCTTAGAGGCTGTATCACCTCTGTGTGGCATCCCCAGCTCCCAGACTGCCCAGAAAATGGTGTGTGGTTAAAGTTAGTGGTTGTGTCCCATCCCTGGTGTGGGCTGTGTGGTGGTCTACCCTGGGTACCAGCAATCACAAGTGATGCTGAAGTGGTGATGTTGAGCTGTCACTGTCAGCTGGGGTGTGCCCTGGAATTCCTGTCCCCTGAAATAAACCCCAGGGGTGAGTTTTGCTTCTGACCATTTTGTGCAGGTATTCCATTACCCTTTCCTGCCTGGGATGTGTCAGGGTATTTGCATTGCCATGACATGGAACAGAGGTGTGGATGTGTGGGAGCAGGAGGTTGCGAGTTGTGCTCTTCTGCCCTGTGCAAGGTAGGGATAGAAAGAGTCCATGTACCTGCAGGTCCCTTGTGAAGCAGTGCAGTCCTGGAGCCTCCAGGTTGGTCAACCAAAGTGCCCAGTCACACCGACAGGCTTCTGAGCAAGTTAGCAAAGCCCTTTGATGTTGCCAGGGGTGCCTTGCTCTCATTGTCCATGCCCAGTGGCCCTGTCAGGGTCCTCTGTGCAGCTATCTGCAGAGGGGGATGCTGGGGCTGTATGTGTGGAAGCCACAGGGCTGAGAGGATGTCCTCTATAGCTGCTTGTGTGTGACCACCAGGCAGTCTTGAAGCGTTTCCCTTGCTTTCTCACTAGGGGGAAAGTCTGAAGTGCTCTGCATCAACCCCAGAGCTCACTGAGAGATAGATGAGGATCTGTTTCCCTCCAAGTGCTCTGCAAGGACCAGAAACTGCCTCCTGCAGCCTTAAGGTTGCAGCAGGAATCTCGTGCTCCACCGTATGAGGGTGACAGCACAACTGAGGATGTCCTTGGCCACGGTTTGCCCTGGGAATGGCATGCTCTTGCAGGCTGGGAGCCTGGGAGCAAGGTGCTGTGGCACATGTAGGAGGTGGTACTTGTTGCAGTAGATCAAATGAGTGAATCTTTAAATAGAGAGTGAGCACAGTTCATAGGTCACCCTTTGCGATGCTTTGAAAGGTGGTTTGCTCACAGAATCCCTACCTATATGCTGCGGGGAGCTGCATGTCCTTGTTCATGCTGGACCCAGCACAGGGAAGCTCCTGAGTCTGTTCTATTCGTGTAATGTAGGAGAGATTACAGCGGGAATGGAAACTTTGGGTAGAAGGAAACTGCACAGCTTGGAAACTTGCTGATCACTGCTCACCTCACTGCAGCCAAAGCCCTGAGGGCTGCTTCACATCTTGCCCAGCATGCTCCCTTCCCCATCTGGCATGGGGACTTCCTCAGCACCTCCTCTGTGCAGGTTGTTCTTGTGGTGCATCAGAGAGGGCTGGCTGGGGAGCTTGAGGGAGAGGAAGAGGTTGGTGACTGATGCCTGGGAGTGGGATGGGAGAGCGAATACAGGATTTCAGCAGGGATGGTGTGGGCATAGCAATGTGCATGGGAAGCTGGAGTATCAGAGCACTGAAAGGAGCAGGAAGGGGGCTGTGAGCTTGTGATGGAAACCGACACTGAAGGCAAGTGGTGGTGTGTCAGTGAGGAGGGGATGAGCTGCAGCTCCCTGGATGGGTGCTCAGGCCCTTGTCCCTTGGTCCCTCTGGTGTCCTGGCAGGGAGGAGACAGACAGCAGAAGCCCAGGAGATCTTTGTGTCACTCACACAGGGGTGGCTATTAATAGCACTTGCACTTTCCCTGAGATCGAGCTGTGGAAGCCAAGCGTCCTTGCCAGAAGAAGACAGTGTGTAAACTGAAACGGGCTCCTGTTTGCCTGCTGCCAGCTCCAGTGCCACAGCATCTCCCCAGTGCCTGCAGCATACCAGGATGCAGAAGTGCAGCCAGGTGCCATCAGGATGAGTGCTTGTCATGGAGCAGGGCAAAACTCTTAGACTTGTTTCCCTTTGCTGTAGCCATGTGGTTGGAAAAATGTTTTCCAGTCGACTAACTGGAGGTTTTCTGAAAGGTCAGGAGAAGCTGAATGTGTTTCTCAGTTCTGATTTATCTAGGGCTCAAGGCTTGTGTGTTGTGTTGCTGGGGGTGTCCTGCACTAGTGTCCTCTTGCCACCCATGGTGCCAGGAGAGGGGATGCTAGATTTGCACTGAAGGTAACCTGGGATCTCTCTTCTTCTGGGCTCTGGCAGGAATAGACCAGCCTACTGGAGGGACAGAGAGAATAAAAACGCAGAAGAAGGGCTGAACATGCATATTGCACAGGCAGCATCCCTCTATATGTCTTAAGGGCACATAGGGCCTCTTCAGTCTGGTAAAGGGAGTTTGTTTGAGACTAGTGAAGCAAAGCAGAATAATGGAGCTGAATGTCAAGAAGCTCCTTCTGATGTGGGCAGAGCCTGTGCCTTGAGGGATAATGTATGCTTAGCCCTAGGAGTCACCCTGTCTGGTTTCGGAGCTCCCACCACTGCAGGAGGGATGCTGCTGGCTGTCTGGATGGCAGGATCTCCAGATCAGTCAATCCATGAGCTGTGTGCACTGAAGTTACACAATGAAAGTTTTTCCTCTTTGATCCCTGCTTGACTTTCCAGGGGCATTTACATCCTGCCACCGAGGTAGCAGCTTGCTCTGAGTGCTCAGGGAGCTTCCTGCAGCAGCCACTACCTCCTTCAGCTCTGGAGCATGTTCCTGCTTCAGCAGCATCCCTGCCCATTGATGCCAGGCAGGAATAATGAGGATCAAGAGGGGTCTGGTTAGAAAAAAATCACCTCCCAAGAACTCTGATTGCAGATCACGAGCAGACCAGAGCTGCTGCTCATTCACAGGAGATTGAAATGATAGTGCATAGCTGCTTGTAAGTAGAGCTGATATCCTAGTGCATGCAGCAGTACTTCCTTTCCCTGCCACCCTGCAGATGCCAGGCTGCCTCCATCCAGCCTCCTTGCCCAACTGAGCTGAGTGATGCCATCTGAAGAGCAGCCATGGATGATGGCTCTTCTCCATCTTGTCTCAGTGACAAACAGTGGAGATCCCAGAGATGTGCTGGCATTAGGTTAGGGGCTTCCAGGGATTAGCTCCTCTCAAGCTCTTCTCCACCCAGTACATGGTTCCCTGGCTGTTTTGCATGCAGCTCTGCTGATACAGAGCATCCCTGGGCACCCCCAGCAGTCTGTCCATCTGTTCCACCAGCAGCAACTCTCAGCACCTGCAGTGCACCATTTGGAGCTCAGATTGGAAGTAAGTTGTGAGAGATTAGGATATCTTCACCCATCATATCCGAGCTGTCATGTGCTGCTGTCAGATGGGTTGCCTCTAATAACCTTAAGAACTGGTAGCCAGAGTGTGTGCCCATGTGTCACTTACAGACAGCCCTGAAGATAAAAAGGGCCCTGATCAGCAAGTACTCAAACATAAATGTCAAGCTGTTCTAGCAGATTTGTTCACAAGACTGTGGTGCAAAAAGGAAGGAAGCTGTGCTGAGAGATCTTCCTGCCCATGGCAGCAGCTCAGCAAGCAGCTTCATGCTAGTGGAATATGTGGGGCAGGAGGGAGCATGTTCAGCTCATTTGGGATGTAGTTGGACAGCACATCTCCCCCGGCAGCTAAAGCTGGCCAAAAAGAGTCTGCTGCAGTGTGCCATACCCAGGAGTGTTCTCTCTTGGGTTTTTAATGTTTTAGTTGTTCAGACAATTTTAAACACCTTTTGGTGATGATGCAACTTACTGTGCATCACCCTGCAGGTACTGGGGAGAAGGGGCAGGAATGGAGTGCTGCAGTGTCAGGAATAGTCTGGAAGCAGAGTGAACACCAAAACGTGTCCTCTGCAAAGCTGCATGGGCCTCAGTGGGGTGATAGATAACCTGCTGGTGACGAAGGGCCTGCATTGCTGCTGTGCTGAGACTGGAGAAACCCCTCTGAGGACGTGGCACTTTGGTTTTGCGTTCAGTTCAAGCAGGTTTTAGCTGCTCTGGAGGGCATTGCTGTCCTTCCATCCCTCCTTGGCCTATGTTACTGAGTACAGGCTTGGCTATGAGACTGTAGAAACTAAAGAGCTGGCTTCCTTGCCTACCAGGCTGGAGGAGAGCAAACCAAGCCTGGCCTTTTCCAAAAATACAAGCTCAGCCTTGTAGTCATCTAAACGATGACTCTAAAAGTCATCTAAAAAGTCATCTAAAAGTCATCTAAAAAGCCCAGTGGGTTGTTTGTCCTACAAGCACTAAGGGAAAGCTCCAAATGGTCCTACAGGAAATACCACACGTCCCATCTTACATGTAGCTCCCAAATGAAAAGGGAAGCTTTGACAAATTTTCCTGTTTGTGTGGGCCTCGGGGCAGTGGAGGTTTGGGTCAGGATTATTCTGAAGGTCCTCTGGTATTGCTGCAAGCACATGTGTATAAGAGCATGAGGAAGTTAGAAGCAAGTGGAAGAGATGGCAGTCTTAGTGTGGTGATGAGCAGCATGTCCGTACCCTCATGATGGGTAGAGAAGCCATTGTTGAGAGTGATGGTGGTGGCTTGTGTGTGCCTGCAGGCTGCCATGAGCCAGTTCCTTTCCTTGGGAGCAACTGAAGAGCCATGAGTTTGCTTCTACCAAACTGTGGGTCTTGGTGGGGTGTTTTTTGCATAAATCCTCTCTGTTTGGTGGCTGTAGAGAGGTGGTGGCTGGAGGGTGGGAAGTGAAGCACTAGCACTGGAGCAAGCCAGATTCAGCCCCCTCCTCTCCAGTTTTGCATGCTGAGCTGCCAGTGCTGAAACTGCTACAGCACCATCCACTTGTGGCCTGTGGCTTTCCACGAACTGCTGCAGTGTCCAGGCTGCATGTCAAGCTGTGAGAGCTGGGCAGGGGAAGCTCGAGAGCCCCAGTAAAGCTCTTTCATCAGGAGGGGGAAGTTTTGTGGAGGACACATGGGATGGTTTTCCACCACACTACTCCATCTCTCCCAGCTAACTCCTACCAAGTCTGCCTGTCCTGCTTTTGCTTTTCTCTACTTGCTTTCCTGCTCTTACCTTACCTTGGTTTTCTTCTCTGGAATTCACAAGAGCTTATTTTCAGTTTACTGCAAATTTGACGGAGCTGGTGTTTAGCCAGAGCAGTTCCCATGGGAAAACCAGGTGGACCAGCACCAGGAGTGATGCCAGGGCTGATGGGTACCTTAGGGTGCAGAGGATCTCGTGATCCCACAGCAGGGGATGCAGAGGGTCCCAGCCATGTCCCCCACTCCTGCCTTCTGTCTCCATCCATCCCCCCCGCTTGTGGTCTCCCATAGGAGCCTATTTAATTCCCGGTCTCTGTGTCAACAGCCAAGTGCAGGTGCGATGGAGACCTTTTTCAGGCGGCACTTTGGTGGGAAGGGGCTGCGCCGTACCAGCGCGGTGGCCGTGCCCACGGGCAAAGCCCGGCGGCGTTCCCAAGCCGGGCTGCCCTCATCCTCACTGGCCCAGCGCCGCCGCGGCTCTGGAACCCCACTTCCAGCCCTGTCCTGCCTGGGCCAGCCCCGCAGCCACCGCCGCCGCCGTTCCAGCACCATACCGCCCTGCCTCAGCCCGCGCTTCGCTGTGCAGACCAAGCACGGCAGCTGCATGCGAGCCAACGATGCCCATCTGATGGGTCCCTCCATCCTGCTGGCCAGCCTCATCCCCACTGGAGAGAAAGGGATGCCCTGCGCTGACACATCTGAGTCTCTAGAAGATGATGCCGAGCGGTGCCGGCAGGAGCGGTGTGCCGAGGAGAGGTGGCTGGCCATGCTGCCTCGGCTGCGGCCGCTGCAGGCTGGGCTGCTGTCGCGGGGTCCCCGCTGCCTGCGGCGCGCATCCTCGCACCGCCTGCCCACCGAGATCAGCCATGGCCGCGCTGCTCACGGCTTGCCGGGCCGCTACCGCCGCCTCAGCCAGCGCCGCCGCTCCAGCGATGCTGCCCGGCCCGGACTGCTGCCCTCCGGGCACCCGCGGCCACTGCCCCAGCACTGCTGCATGGGGACAGATGGAGCCGGGTGCTCCTCTGAGTGCTTGGGACTGGAGCCTCCGTGCCGTGCTGCCTTGGATAGCTGGAGCCCCCGGCTGCTGTATGTATGGCGATGCCTCGGCAAGGGGCAGCTGGGTGCACCCAGGCTTGGTGGGGAAGGAGGGAACGGGGTCTGTTCTACTGGCCCTGGTTGCCATTGGTGTCTTGCAGTGCTGCTCACATCCCTTGAGCATCTCCCACTGAGGCCAGCGCTGCCTCTGATGTGCTCAGTGCAACCTCAGGGCTGCAGGGTGTCCTCCAGCCTGGGGAGAGAGGGAGGTGGCAGGCCTGGCTGGTGGCTGGATATGCAGACCTGCACACATGGAGCAGCTCACTAGCCCCAAACCACTGCTTTTTACACATCTGGTTGTGCTTGTCCCTGAAAGTGCCCCAGGCTCTGGAACACATCAGAATGGGAGAGCTGTGGGGAGCCTTCCAAGGCAATGGCTGTGAGTTGTCCCCATCACCACAGCTCAGTGGAGCATCCCAGGCTGTTTTGCAATGGACCTGTCATCCCTGAGGACTTTGACTAAGCTGGCCTAGGCTGTGTCTCTTGCTGGGTGCAAGGTGCTGAGCCATCAGCAACACAGACAGCACCTCTTCATCCCACAAAAGCGGGTACTCTTCAGCCAGCAGTGCTGGAAGTTCACCTCATTTCCAGCCACTTGGTCCTGAGGATGCTTTTCTGCTCCATCCTAGAAGCAGGCTGTGCTTTGCACATGTTTCTCGCCCCTGATCTAATAGCCAGCTCTCCTGTGTCTTCCAGGAAAGCTATTGCCAAGTCCAGCCTTCAACACATGGTAGCCCAGCCCAACCCTGCGCTAGCCCTGAGGAGTGACTCGGAGAGGCAGATACGCAGCACTGTGGACTGGAGCGTAAGTCATAGTGTGTTTTGCTGGGCATTGCATGGAATAGGCTCCCAGCCAAGAAGTAGCAGGCTCCTTCCAGGATGGGGGTTCCCAGGTGACTTTGACTTTGGCACATTTATGGCCTCTGCCATTGCCACCAGCTTGTGCCAGCATCTGTGCTGCTGGCAGCACCCTGCAGTGCTGCAGAGAGGCTGCGCAGGCACATGTGGTTCCTGGGAGAGTGGCAAAGCTACTCCACTGAGAGCTCTTCTGCTCCTGGCAGCCAAGGTCTTACAGTGGTTGAGGCCAAGCAAGAGGAGCAAGCCCCTGCTCCTTCACTTTCAAAGCCCAGCAGATTTTAAGCTGCACTCTCAGGTCATAGAACAGAAGCTGTTTCAGGAGAGTCCCCTGCATGGCATTTGCCCCAGTGCCTCCTCTCAGGAGGTGATGGAAGCAGCTCCCCTGTGCAGGACACTGGGTTTTGGAGCTGGTTTTCTTGGGTCCTCACTTCCAGCAAGTGGGCAATGACAGCAGTTTCATGAGGCTTCCTCCACCCAGATGTTGGCCCTGGTTGTTTTGTACATCTTGTCTCCTGATCTGCACCAAGCTCCAACCTCTCACCCCCAGCAGTGTCCAGTGTCTTGTTCCTCACACAAAGCAGTTTAGGGGCTTGGATGTGCCTCTGGGGGTGTTCTGAAATAAACATGTTGTCTTGTACCTTTCAGGAGACTGCGGTCTATGGGGAGCACATCTGGTTTGAGACCAATGTCTCTGGGGACTTCTGCTATGTTGGGGAGCAGAACTGTATGGCAAAGCTGCTGGTGAGTGGTCACACACCTCCTGGCAAGGACCCCAGATGTGGGTTGTGCTGCTGCCTGGCAGGGAGGCCATGAAGGCCTCTGCTGGGGGACATGTGGGGGGCTCCAAGGTGAGGAGTGTGCCCTTCCTGCCCTGGTGTGCTGGAGGTCTTTGACCTCAATTTCTGCCAGTGCTGATGCTCAGTTTGCAGTGAGAACCCACCACAGGGCTGCTGCTCACCCAGAGGTGGTATGATAATAATCCAGGGAGAGGCTGTTGGGATCCCACACCCTTAAAGGAACAATCTGAATCCCAAACCTTTCAATAGAGGAGAAGACTGATCATTGGAGCCCCAAGCCTGCTGCCTCCTGACCCTGCAGGCAGCACTGATCTTATGGGGTTGTTGCAGTCCTCCCTCCCAGTTTGCAGGCTCAGTCCTGCTTGTGGTACAGGATATAGAGCCCTGATGCCATCCTGTGCCTTACCATGGGAGCCCTGCAGGTGCCTCCCAGAGCAGCTTCCATGGTGCTCTCTGGCAGTGTAAGAAGAGGCCAAGGACTGCAGAACAGGACAGCAGGAGACCACGTCCCTGCTCTGCCCCAGAGCTGAGAGCATCTTCTCTGTGCATATGCTTAGATCCCTTCATTTGCAAGAAGTCTAGTTTGTGTCCACTGCAGGACTTGTTCTGCATCCTGATATACACAAAGGAGGTGTGATGGCAGGCTGAGCTTTCTGGCCTCTGAACACTGCTATTCACATGCATGTTTTCCTCTTCTTTTCTCCTCCTCCAGCAAAAACCTCTCTCCAGGCGTAAATGTGCAGCCTGCAAGATTGTAGTGCATACACCCTGCATTGAGCAGCTGGAGAAAGTGAGTAAAGCCTGTTAAGCCCTCTGGCTTACAAAGTGGTAACAGCCTTTCCTTGGGCAGCCTTTCCTCTTGGGTAGTGAAAGACAGTATCAAAAGGAGCATCTAGTGACATGATTTGGGGCCTCAAGCTCTGTTTTCCTCAGTAACAGAGATGTGAAGGGTTTCACAGCAAGCACCAAGTATCTTCAGAGGCTCTGGGCCTGCTCTAGTAAAGTAAACTCCAATAGTTTTCCTTTGGGTCTGATGGTTTTACTGATTCCTCTCGTGTGTGTTCAATCTACAGATAAATTTCCGCTGCAAACCTTCCTTCAGGGAGTCAGGATCCCGGAACGTACGGGAGGTGAGATATGCCTTGGATGCTGCCTACACCTGCCCTCCTTTTCACTGTGCCCACTCTCCACTGGGTTTGTTTCGTGGGATTCTCAGTCAGTTTCCTCCCCCTCCTGTTTCTTCTGGCTTTAATTCCTTCTTTGAGCACCTTAATTTGGCCTCTTGCTCCCTCATTCTTCTCCCAAAGGGCTGGTGCTGTTGCCTGTGAGCAGTGGGCTTGCTGCAAGAACACAGGTCCTGGTTGGCCTGGTTCTGTTCCTCCTGCCTGGTCCCACATTCCCTCACGTGTTGGACCTTTCATTCCGTTATTTTTCCTCTTTCCCCTTTAGCCCATTGTTGTCCGGCATCACTGGGTACACCGGAGGAGGCAGGAAGGGAAATGCCGGCAGTGTGGCAAGGTGAGAGGGTACCTTCTTGTTGCTCTGGGTTTCTTTCTCAGCCTGAGGGAAAGCAAAGGTCAAAGCAGTGACAAGAACAGGGCTGAGGACCCGGGACATCCCACCAGTCCTGTTTGGCAGCAGTAACCTACAGCAAAACCACCACATGTGCCCTGTTTTGCACACGGAAGCACTACATAAGTACTTCCCACATAAATTCTTCCCCTGGGACAAATCAGTCCTGGAGAGGACTGTCTTTCTTACGTGCTTCCTTACATGCTTTCCTTGAGCAATAGGGACACCAGAGCTTAATGGCCTCCCTGGTGCCATAGTGGTGGTTGGGGCTATCTGACAGGGACAGAGGGCTCCAGATGCAGGCATGCTGTCTTTGTTAACATCTCCCTTGGCGGTGGGTAAGTCCTGCTTGGTAGTAGAGAGCTGGGAGAGAATTCTCTAAGCCTCTTATCCTTTTCTCCACAGGGTTTCCAGCAGAAGTTTGCCTTCCACAGTAAAGAGATTGTAGCCATCAGCTGTTCCTGGTGCAAGCAAGCGGTGAGCAAAGCCCCCATTGGATGCCTTAACCAGCCTGTTCTGCACCTCATGATGTCTGCTTTCTGCTGGGACTCCCCAGGCTGCTTCTCTGCAACCTGCCCTTAACAGCTCCTCTTACTGGGAGAGGCTGTACTGTGGTAGCTGTGAGACTCTACAACTTCCTCTTCATTGCTTTCCCATTACAAAATTCCTGCATGGTTTCCTCCAGCACTCCCTGCACTGGCGTGGAGGAGCTTGGAGGAGGAGACGGTGGCTGTCCCCATCAAACTCAGCAGCTGACTTTTCTGTCTGTCTTCTTCCCCAGTATCACAGCAAAGTCTCCTGCTTCATGCTGCAACACATCGAAGAGCCCTGCTCACTGGGAGCTCACGCTGCTGTCGTCGTTCCTCCCACCTGGATCCTGCGGGTCCGGCGGCCCCAGGCAAGGCACCTCAACTCCTGTGGCTCTTTCACAGCTCCTGCTTGCCCAGCAGCTCCTCACAGGACTTGTGGGTTTGTTTTGTTTCTCTCTAGAATCCCCTGAAGTCAAGTAAGAAGAAGAAGAGGACATCATTCAAGCGGAAATCCAGCAAAAAGGGGGCTGAGGTAAGAGATGAGGGGACAGGGAATGACCTTGTCTTGGAAGCACAGAGGGGGGGACAGTGCAGAGCAGAACTGGGAAACAAGGGGCTTTGTTGTGTCTGAGCAGACGTTAAGGAGGTTGAGGTGGAGGGAGGGTGCCTGCTGGCAGGGCAGATCCTAGCTATAGGCTTATGGGGTGGCTGGGATGTTGTCTTCCTCCCACTCCTGATCTGTGCAGTGTTAGGGCTCAGCTCAGGTGGAAGTCTGTGTTTCCCTGTTTGTTGAAGGACCTGCAGTGTCTCTTGCAGGAAGGGAGATGGAAACCCTTTGTCATCAAGCCCATGCCAGCTCCTCTCATGAAGCCCTTGCTGGTGTTTGTGAACCCTAAGAGCGGTGGCAACCAGGTATGGCCATGTCCTGCATCTCCTTGAGAAGGAAGCTCTGTGAGGGCATTGCCATTTGGCCGCTGAGGTCTTGCCATAGCTTTGGTGATGTCTCAGCTGCAGAAGAGGCAAGGCAACCCCTACAGTGCCAGTTTGCTGCCTGGCAGTGCCCACCTAGGCCAGGCTTTGCCTGAATCCCCTGAGAACAACATTGTCTTGGCCTGTCCCCTTTTTCTGCCACCCACTGGGAGTTCCCTGAAGTCTTTCCTCTCCCCACAGGGAGCCAAGATCATCCAGTCCTTCATGTGGTATCTCAACCCACGGCAAGTTTTTGACCTCAGCCAGGGTGGACCCAAGGAGGCGTGAGTACTGATAGGGCAGCACTCTTCTGTCCCCAATCCCTGCCTCAGAGATTCCTCCCCAAAGCTCTTCCCATGTTTGGTAGAAACCTGGTGCTCCATAGCTCCCTTGTGCAGGGAGACCTCCACCAAATTCGTGCTTTGAGAGGCCTCTCTAGGATACCCTGTGGTCAGCCAGTGTTTCCTGATGGAGGGCTGGTCTAATCTCGGGGTGGGGAGGGAGACACACACATGGCATGAATGCAGGGTGGGTTGGGACCCCCTGCAGCTGCCTGTAACACCTTCAGTGCCTCTTCTCTTCCCTCCTCACCCTCCCTGTTCCCTGCAGGCTGGAGCTGTACCGCAAAGTCCACAACCTCCGGATCCTGGCATGTGGAGGAGATGGCACGGTGAGTCCCACAGCCCCTCCGTACCTTTCCAGTGCAGCAGCAGCCCTCCTCACTGTAATCCAGTGTCCATGGTACAGCTGGTGCCACTGGATACTGTGGGTCCCTCATGCATAGCTCCAGGGAGTGCTAATCTGTAGCATGTCTGGACTTACATCCCTTTTGAGAATCATAGAATGGACCTTAAGATCATCCAGTTCCACCCACCCTGGGCAGCGACACCCTTCATTAGACCAGGTTCCTCCAAGCCCTGTCCAACCTGGCCTTGAACACTGCCAGGGACGGAGCATTCACAACTTCTTTGGGCAGCCTGTTCAGTGCCTCACCACCCTCCTTCCTTATATCCAGCTTAAATCTTCCTTGATTAAGTTTGAACCCGTTACCCCTTGTCCTATCATTACAGTCCCTGTTGAGGAGTCCCTCTCCAGCATCCTTGTAGCCTCCCCTTCAGATACTGGAAGGCTGCTCTGAGGTCTCCACGCACCCCTCTCTTCTCCAGGCTGAGCAGACCCAACTTTCTCAGCCTGTCTTTGTATGGGAGGTGCTCCAGCCCCTGATCATCCTTGTGGCCTCCTCTGGACTTGCTCCAGCAGTTCCATGTCCTTCATATGTTGGGGACACCAGAACTGCACACAGTTTTGGGAGCCAGTTTCCTCACTGGGGTTACTGGCATCTCCCACAGCATCTGTTTGAAGCATTAAAGACACTGAATAGCTTCAGTGGTGGCTAAAGGGTCCCCATCTCTGCTCCTCTGCCATTGCTAATGCTCCAAGGTGGGACTTGCCTGCCAGTCCCTGGAATAAACAACTGTTTCTTTGCACTCTTGCCTGAACAGGTGGGCTGGATACTCTCCATTCTGGACCAGTTACGCCTCAACCCTCCTCCTCCTGTGGCCATCCTACCTTTGGGGACTGGGAATGACTTGGCCAGGACAATGAACTGGGGTGGGGTAAGTGATGGGCACAAGCGCCTGATGTTGCTGTGGGGGATTGAGTGCTTCATCTCCTTGGTTCCAGACACATGGGTGGGAATTTGCATGGGCTGGGTGTTCTGACTTGCCCTAAACACGGGCCAACAAAGAAGTGCCATTTGAATGTCGCTGGCGTGACATTTGAATTATTCTGCATTAGATTATGATCTATTAGGACATCAACAAAAGCAATCATTATTTTAAACTTTGGGAGACTTTTAGAAGGAAGAAGTATTGTTTTATATTTATAGTTCCACTTTGTGGTGCATTCAAGCAGAGTCAGTCTTTTCCACATCTTTTGTTCTGGGATGTCTTCCCAAAGCCCACTGTCTTTGGGGACATCTCTGCAGGAGGCAGGTAGGAGAATTGCCAGGTTCTGTTTTTCACCAGGGTTACACAGATGAGCCTCTGTCCAAGATCCTGTCACACGTGGAAGATGGGAACATTGTGCAGCTCGATCGCTGGAACCTCCATGTGGAGCCAAACCCTGATGCAAACCCTGAGGAGAAGGATGAGACAGCTGCGGACAAGGTGGGACATCTCCTCTCCGTGTTTGTTCCTTGTGCTGGGGTCTGCATTCCTCTTTTTTCCACTGGTTCAGGCAGCCTTAGCACCTGGGGCTATAGCATTGGGTTGGTCTTTCCCTCTCCCTGCTCCAATTACACTCTTCTCCTTGTGGTTCTAACCCACATCAGTCATGGTGAGGCACATAGAGATCAGCATTAGCTATCCACCAGAGGTTTTATAACCACAGCTTGCAGCAAGTGTAAGCCCAGTCCCCTCTGAGATGGTTTCTTTAGAAGAAACATATGTGATTGCAGAGTATGTCTTCTCATCCCTAGGAGCCAGGGGCCAATCTGCCATCTCAGGCTTATGTCCTCTGTATTTTCCTGGGGGGAAGGCAAACAAGCTCCCTCAGCCTCATGAGCACCATACATGGCTCTGCAGTAGCCTGACCTTGTCTTTGCTATGGCCGCACACTGGCAGCCTCATCCTTATTCCTCCTTTCTATTTCAGCTCCCCTTGGATGTCTTTAATAACTACTTCAGCCTCGGCTTTGATGCACGGGTGACGCTGGAATTCCATGAATCCCGAGGTACGGAGGGGTGGCAGGGCTTGGGCAGGGTCTGTGGCGGGGGGGTGCCCCAGAGATGGGCCTGTAAAGCATCCTTTAGGAAAGTGACCCAGAGGATTGCCCCAGGGACAGGGCTGGAGGAGGAGCAAACCTGAGAAGCAAGTGGAGGCTGCAGAGGGGGACGAGGGGTGCCTGCATGGGAAGAGAGCTGGGGGCTGCCTTCTGGCTGAGGCTGGCTGGAGAGCTGTGTCTCGGGGGAGCTGGCAAGTGAAACAGTTCCATGTGTAGGCCAATGACCTGGGCTTCTTTCTCCTTTCCCTAGAGGCCAACCCAGAGAAATTCAACAGCCGGTTTCGGAATAAAATGTTCTATGCTGGGGTGAGTGTGTGGAGGATAGCTGGGCATGCCTTCATAGCAGTCATAGCATCAGCTGGAGCAAAGGCATGGCTCTGCCTCCTGTCTGCACCCTAAACTCACTCATCTGAGTTGCACAAGGCTTCATGTGCACCCAAGCTGAGCCCCTGTAGCTGGAGAAAGGCTGGAGCCTGAGAGCTGCAGCTTCTCGCTGGCTGTGAGCACTGCTGGCAGTACAGCTTGCTCTCTGTCCTACGGTACTGTTGCTGTCTTGATCTCCTGCCACTATTGTTCTCTGGCTCACGGATGGTCACCCAGGCAAGACCTCCCTGGAGCTATGGGGAGCCAGGCTGTCCCCCCTGCAGAAGAACAGGAAGCCTTTCCATAGAGCCCACACACTACTTTAGTCTTTTATTTTATACCTTGGGTCAGTTACAGCTCTCTAATTATGCCACCCTTCTGTATCTCACCTGTAGAGCTCTGCTTCAATATTGTCTTTGTTGTCCATCCCCAGTATAATTGCTTACCCAGGTGGCATCATGATGGGCATTTGAGCAGTTCTAAAGGCCAAGTGCTGCTCTGTACCATCTCACATCTCTCCTTTTTGTGTCTCCCCTCCTCTCTGTACAGTTAAACCCAAAGGGGACCCTGGGATCTGTATAACAGAGGACATAACTGTCTCTCCTGGTATCTCTAGATGGGGCCACATGAGCTCTGTTTTATGGTAGTTCATTACAGCTTGAGACTGAATTTGTCTCTTGTGACTCAGGTTTCTCACTGGAGGAGACCCACCTTGTCAGCTCTTCCCTAAAGCCAGGACTGAGCTGTCAAAGGAATCATAGGGCATGTTGCTGAAGGTGCCCCTTAGTTTTTGGTAGGCAAAACAGCAAGTGGAATAGATCAGGTGGTTTTCAGCTGAGGTCTGAAGGTCGGTGGCATTTCAGGGAACATGTGGGCACTAACATTGTCTCTTGCCTTGGCAGACGGCCTTCTCTGACTTCCTCACTGGGAGCTCCAAAGATTTGGCAAAGCACGTCAAGCTGGTTGTAAGTGCACAGGGTGCGCTGGGCCAGGGAGGAGGATGAGCTGTGGAGGCACACTGAGTATCTCAGGGTTGGGAGAGGATGTATTTCTGTGAGAATCAGCTTCCTGTGGCTTGGAGAACAGTCACTGTAGGGAGCAGAGGGCCTAGGGAAAGCCAGCATCCCCTTTACAGCAGTCTTAATGTGCCTGTGTTGTCTCCAGTGTGATGGGACAGACCTGACCTCCAAGATCCAGGAGCTGAAGCCCCAGTGCCTGGTTTTCCTGAACATCCCCAGGTGAGCAGCCACAGGCCCTCATGTGCTGGGCTCTCCATCCCCATATCACATATCCTTGCCTGGATTTGGGGTGCCTGTCCATGCATCACTCACCATCCTTTCACAGGTACTGTGCTGGCACCATGCCCTGGGGCAACCCTGGGGAGCACCACGACTTTGAGCCACAGCGCCATGACGATGGCTGCATTGAAGTTATTGGCTTCACCATGACATCCCTGGTGAGTTGGTGCTGTTGCTGGTTGTAGCTGGCAGCCAGGGGAGCAGCTAGTCCCATTGACTGGGCAATTGCCAGCCCAACAGCCCCACAGGTACTCTCCTGAGCAGTTGTGCTGGCCTGTGTGACAGTGCTCTCTGAGGTTTAGGTGAGGTGCTGTCATGCTCTGGTCTCTGTGGATCCCTTCCCACTGAGATCAGGCCTGAGACCTTCAGACTTTGGTTCACTTGCAGCATCTGACAGTGTGTGCCCCCTCCCCCATGCCCTCCTCTCACTCTGGACCCTTTCACAGGCTGCCTTGCAGGTCGGTGGCCATGGGGAGCGGCTGTATCAGTGCAGGCAGGTAGTTCTTACCACGTCCAAGGCCATCCCCATGCAGGTAGATGGGGAGCCCTGCAAGCTGGCGGCTTCCTGCATCCGCATCTCCCTGCGCAACCAAGCCAACATGGTGCAGAAGACCAAGAGGAGGAACTCCATGCCTCTGCTCAATGAGTAAGCTCCAAGATCAATCTGCTGCCTCCTCTCCAAGGCAGGATGGGGAAAGGGAATCATCCATCACTCCAAGAGACATTTTGATCCTCTCAAGGGCCTGGGAAAGAATCAGATCACAGAAGTATGGCCAGAACCTTTGTCTGGGGCCTATGATGGATGCTGGAGAGGGGCTCTTCATCAGGAACTGTAGTGACAGGACAAGGGGTAATGGGTTAAAACTGAAACAGGGGAAGTTCAGGTTCAATATAAGGAAGAAATTCTTCACTGTAAGGGTGGTGAGGCACTGGAATGGGTTGCCCAAAGAAGTGAATGCCCCATCCCTGGTAGTGTTTAAGGCCAGGTTGGACAGGGCCTTGGGTGACATGGTTTAGTGTGAGGTGTTCCTGCCCATGGCAGGGGGGTTGGAACTGGATGATCTTAAGGTTCTTTTCAACTCTTTTATGATTCTGTGTTGGAGAAGCTGCTGGTGCCAATCTCCCCACCCCAATCCATGCACAAGACTCTGCTCTTGCCTGTTTTGGAGGAGTAAGTGGGATAAGGAGGAACTGGGCTACCACTTCCTGATCCCTTTCCTTTTCCTTCCCCCCTGCGTGCAGCCAGCAGCCAGTGCCTGAGCGCTTGCGGATCCGGGTGAGCCGAATCAGCATGCATGACTATGAGACACTGCACTACGACAAGGAAAAGCTCAAGGAAGCCTGTGAGTGACCAGCTGAATGACCAGGGGGTGGGATCCACAGTCCCTGAGTCTGGCAGTGCCCTCAGGTCATCTGTGGGAGGTGTTGGTGCTGCTCCCTGAGTTGTGTCTGTGCCTGTTGTGCAGCCGTGCCGCTGGGGATCATTGTGGTTCCAGGAGACAGCGACCTGGAATTGTGCCGGACCCAAATCGAGAGGCTGCAGGAGGTGAGCTTCTGCATGGGAAGTGGTCACGGATGGATGCTGAGGGTAGATGGGTTTGGGGAAGGGATTTCTAAGCTTCCTTGACCTGCACACATCCACACATAATCTCCTGCTTGTGGTAACAGGTCATGGTTTGCCTTCACCATGTGGTGGCAGCAGGATCACAAGCTGGATGGGTTTTTGCTCCCTGCTCTCTGGCAGCTTCTTCCTTAGTGTTGCTCCTCTGACCTTGTTCTCCTGGCCCAGAGTGTCAGTGGCCTAGAAAACTGAAGGGACAGCAGAAAAAGCCAGCATACATCCTATGGATGTCTTCAGCCCCTGGGGGTTTGGGGAGGCCCTTCTTTTGTCCCTTGGTTTGCTGTGCTGCGTTCCTTCAGCGCTCTGCAGACTGCGTGCTTCCTGGCATGGCTCTGCCCTCCCCAGGTGCCTGCATTAGGTTTGTCCCCTCTCCAACTCTTTATATTTGCAAATACTAAGTTTTGTTTTCCTGCCAATGTGCTAATGCTTGTCATGACTGGACATGGGCTATGTAACCCTGGTTCCTGGTGAGCAATGCCTTCTGAGCCCACAGAGTGCCTCCTGGTACTGAACTGTCAGCCTGATTTTCTCCCAGCAGACTGAAGGGACCTTGCTCAGTGCCCAGTTACCCGGCCCTTGTGCCTGAGGGGATCCCATCCAGCCTGTGCATAGTGTTCTGTGTGCCCACACTGGCACACTGGCATCTGCTCCTTGCTTTGCAAGCTCTGCATGCCTGTCCCCTGCTTGCCTGGTGCCCAGGCACTGGTGAGAGCATGCAGGCAGGCACATGGCTAGCAGCTCCCAGGCTCAGAGGGTGATTCTTTCTTGTGGTGTCAGCTTGGTAGACTTATGCCTCTGCAGCCTCCTAAAGGTGTGTGCTGAGGCTGGTGTTCCTCAGTCACCTCATGGTTTACCTCTTCTCTCTTCCTGGGCTCTCTGCTCTGGCCTCAAAGCAGGGCAGGGAGCAGGGACCTTGGCCAGGCGGTGTATAAAGCCAGGTATGGCAGTGCAGTAAGCAACTCCAGTGGGCTAAGAGGGGATGGGGGGCCACCCAGACAAAAGCTGTAATGGCACATCTTACCTTTCTGCAGGATTTCCCTCCCCAGCTCTCTGCTTTAGAGCGCCTGCTCTTTCAGGTGTGTATGGCCTTCCTCTGTCCCCAAGGCCCATCTGTCATGTCCACTGTGCCAGTCTTTTGGGCTCATCTTGTGGCACATCTTGCTTCAGGGAGCTCGTTTATGTCAGCTCCAGAATGTCCCATGCTGCTCCCCATGGTTGCATTCTGTGCCTGTGTTCAAGTTCCCTTTGCCATCCAAGTGCCTGTGATCTTCCATGTCTGCAGGGATCTCCCAGAGTAGAAGGGATGCTCTGGGGATTGATGGCAAGGCCAAGAGACACAATTTTATTATCTCTTTTTGTTATGCAGGAGGGAGATGGAGCCAAACCAAAGACATTGTCATCCCAGAAGCTGTCACCCAAGTGGTGCTTCCTGGACTGTGAGTATCATTTTCCCCTGGATGTGCTGACAGTATGCTAGTGGGGTCCGTCAGTCTGCCATCTCAGTGGAGGGAGGGGACGGAGACCCATGGGGCAGCAAAGACACAAGGGTTATTGATGGTTAGAAACCATAGAAGCACATATGAATATGGTTACATAGGAATTTGGGCTTCTTCTGAAAAGGTGATGGGATCAATAGCCCAACTGAAGTGCATCTACACCAGTGCACACAGCATGGGCAACAGACAAGAAGAGCTGGAAGCCATTGTGCAGCAGGAAAACTTATGACATTTGCCATCACAGAAACATGGTGGGATGACTTCACAGCTGAGGTGCTGCAGTGAATGGCTATGAACTCTTCAGAAGGCATAGGCAATGAAGGAAAGGCAATGGGATAGCCCTGTGTTTTGATTGTCTAGAGCTTAATGACAGTAATGATAAGGTTGAGTGTTTATGGGTAAGAATCAGGGGGAAGGCCAACAGGGCAGATGTCATGGTGGGAGTCTGTTGCAGAGTTCCCAACCAGAATAAATAGGCAGACAATATGTGTTGTAAACAGCTGGGAGAAGTCTCACAGTTGCTAGCCCAGGGAAGTGGTTCAGTCACCACCATACCTGGTGATGAGGCATTTAAAAGTTGTGTAGAAATGGCACTTAGGGACATGGTTTACTGATGGATGTGGCAGTGCTAGGTTAGTGGTTGGACTCAATGATCTTAAAGGTCTTTCCCAACCTAATGATTCTATGAATTTGGGGGGTGATGGGACAGACCCTTAGTGACAAGCCACTGAGAGCCATGTGAGACTTAGGGATGTTGGGGTGTTAGTGTCCAAGTGCTGCAGTGCTTTGCCCTCAGGCCATGCCTCTGGCTGCTGACTGCAAGTGGAGCATGTGTTGGTGTCCTGCCCACACAGCCGAAGGCCGCTTGGCAGCATGTGTCTGCAGGACTGCTGGGATTGCTCTCCTGTTATGCAGGCAGGGGGCCCCCTGCTCCAGCACACTGCAGCGAGGCTCACCAGGAGCATCCCAGTGATATGGGCATCAGGCTCCTCACGGGGCTCCAGCTGCTTCTTCTCCCCTGCATCAAAATACTTCCTCTCCTTTTGCCTTCGCTGACCAAGAGGCTCCAGAGCTCTATACCTGGAAGCTGACTGCTGGTGGCACTTCATCTCCCTGACTTCCCAGTAGCAGGGCATAGAGAACAGCAGATCACAGCCATGGGTTGCAAAGTGAGCCTGGGAAGCCTCATGCTATGCACAGAGGGTGCACCTTCTCCCTTTGGAATTCCAGCCCTGCACATGGGGTTGATGGTGCTGCTGCTCTGGGTGTCCCTAGCAGGACTGCTATACCAGGACTGGTTTCCACTATCCTGCCAGTCCCACAGCAGCAGGTTCTGGCTCAGGAAGGTATGTCAAGAAAGAGGCCAAAGCCTCATTTAGGACAAAGGGGTGTACCTCAGGCTGCTGCCAGCAACAGGCTGGTCTGAAGCTCACCTGCCATCTTTGGGGACAAGGCCTTGGATCTACAGCTGGTGATGGCACACTCTGTTGTGCCTGGCAGTCACAAGCACTGACATGGCCTCATGGTGGTCCATAGGACCTTATTCAGTCAAGTCAGTGGGAGGCTGAGCTCCCTCTTTTCCTATCCCTGCTATGCCCTCAGTGCATGCAGGCACTGGGTAGTTCACTAGCACTCAGTGGTGGAAATGGCTGTCTCCTCATCTCACCAATAATCACCCTGTGTCTCTCTGTCCCTATTTTACAGCAACCACAGCAGATCGGTTCTACAGGATAGACCGTGCACAAGTGAGTGCAGCCTCAGCCACCATCATCCCCTCAGCATCTACTCGGAAGGTGTTTGGGTGTCCCATATTCATGCAGACTGAAAGGCTTAGCCTTGGTTTCACACCCCTGCCCTGTGGCATACCCTGAAGGGTGGTGTGATGAGCCTGGCCCAGGACCAGCCTCAGCAACTCCAGGTTGCCATGGAAAAGGGAGGAAGTGTGGGTAGGAGCACAGAGACTTGGGTTGGAAGCTGCCTGCAGGGCCCTACAGCAGAGCAGGTAAGGAATAGACAAGCAGCAAGGCTGGCCAAGGCACCCACTGACTGGGGTCATCTTAACCAGCATTAAATACTTTCCTTAATGATCTGGAGAGGAGGAGAACACAGAGGTGAGGTGTGTGGGTCATCTGCTAAGTTGGCAGGAGATAAGAAGCCTGAAAAGGACAAGGAGGCTTCCCAGGCACAGGTCCCAGGACTCCTCAAGCCACCATCACTCTGTTGCGAGTGTCTGGGCTACAGGGCATGGGACGTGAGGAGATGGAGCTATGCAGAAGTAGGTCTTGCTTCTGAGGAGGGCTGGCTTGTGTCTTTCAGGAGCATCTCAACTATGTGACAGAGATCTCTCAGGATGAGCTTTATGTGCTGGACCCAGAGCTAGTGATCACCCAGACTGTGGGCACCTCTCCTGCCATGCCTGACCTCGTTGACTTGTCTGCTGCACCCACTGGGGACCATTTTGCATTCCCTCCCTCTTCCTCTTCTCCATCCTCCTCTTCTGCCCCCAGGTGAGTCTGGAAGTGGGGTCCTGGACCTCAGGAAGGATGGGCAATGATGGGAGAGCCAGGGTTGGCTTTACAACATTGATCCCTGGGCCATATTACAGGGGGGCTCCCTGGAAGCAAGCAGGGATTCAGTGCTGAGTTAAGCCATCCTGTCTTCCCTGCTCCTCTGCCAGTGCTGCTGGAAGGTGGCTTCAGTGCCTGATGGAGCAAAGGGCATGGGTGATTCTGAACACAACTGAGGCCACCCTTGGGTATGGGTGAGCAACGGGACTGGGAGCAGCAGTAGACATGGGAGTGGGGGTGGGGTGTGAGAGGGAAAAATTAGGAAAGGAGCAGATGACATGGGCAAAGAGCAGCAAAATCCCTTGGCCTGCCTTTTCTCCTTCCTGCTAGTGTACTGTCATGGGCAGGCTCCTCCACAGCCATCCTTCTACCTATGCATGTCTGCTGCCAGGACTGGCAGGATTAGTTACACCATTTCTTCTTCCCTTCCAGCGCCGAGGCTGAGTGCTGCCTCCTGCACAAAGGTGAGTGCTGTCCCACCCCTCTCAGGTCACACTGGTTTGAGTCCCCAGCATATGGGTTTTGGCTGTCCTTTCCCTGGTGTGCAGCAGAGCCCTGCTGCCTGTGTGTTAGGTGGGAGTGTAGAGCCCTGCAGGCAGGTGACCCTGGAGGTGGCAGGAGTGACCTGACAGTGATTTGTGGAGTAGCCCGGCCAGGCGCCTTCCTGGCTCCTCCATGTGGGAAGTGGCATGGCAAGGGGTTAATCCCCCACCTGCAGAGCTGAGCGCTGTGGGCTTGGTTGGGGGCTGTCTCTGCCAGGGGCTGGCTGGGGATGGGGAGGTGGGAACACAAGGTCAGGGGCCTCACCAAGCTGAGCAAATGGAAAGAGTTTCCTGGAGGTTGAGCGGAGCCCAGTGCCTGGAAGTGTGAGTGAGTCATGGATGAGAGGCGTCTTGGCTGCTGGCTGACATCCAGGAGGTCTGCTCCCCTCTTCCATCACAAGTCATCCTGCCCTTAGGCAGAGACTGTTTCCCCCCTGGGGCTGCAGTCTAGCTATGCCCCCAGCTCCCTGGTGTCTCCCTCTTTCCCCTGTTTGTCCCTTACATGCCTGAGGTTGTAGGAGCCATGTCAAACCAGTCTGATCAAGAGGTTAGCACCTGAGGGTACACCTCATGTGTACTCTCATCTGTCTGCTCCTCTGGTGTCTAACCCTTGGCTCCAAGGTTAGATAAATGGTGTTACAGCTTGACTTTTCTGACCCCAACCCATCTTCCTTTGCAGATGACCTGATAGAAGCTGCCAAGAGTGGCAACTTCAGCAAGGTAGGTGCTCTTGCTGCTTCTGCAATGAGCAGCCAGGGCTGGCTCTGGCCATGCTCCCCAAGGCCTGCTTGGCTATGGGCAGCCCTGTCAGCCATGCTGTGATTGCTGTGGAGCAGCTCCTGTTGAGGGCCTTCCTCCAGGAGTGGTGACTGGAAACCAGGCAGACTTCTAGCAAGAAGCCCTGTTCCTTTCCTGGGGCACATGGAGGGAAGGAATTTGGTGGCATAACTGAGCTGAACAAGGCTCCCTGCCAGGCCCTGAGTAGCCACACAACCTGCAGGGCATCCTGGAGACACGATACCAGGGCTTGGGGCAAAGCAACTCATCCCAAGCAATCTGTCAATCCTGTAGTTCCAAGAGCTGCACCAGGCTGGAAGGGACCTGATGGTGCGAGACTTCTCAGGCCAGACCGTCCTCCACCATGCTGTCAAATCAGGGAGCAAGGACATTGTCAAGTACATCATCGAGAATGGTGAGCTGGGGCCAGAGTACCACCCTTAGCAAAGGAGCCAAGAATTTTCAGCCCTCTGCTCAGAGGGATGCTCCTGGGCTTAGATCCCTTCCCTCTGAGTTTGCCACATCATCCTTCTGCCATGTGGGCTTTCCCTGGGCTCTCCCTGCCAGCGATAGGGTGCTCCCGTGGCTGTCGCTGCACCCTGGCAGGGACCAGCATGTCTCTGGGAAGCCTTTCTCAGTGTCCTGCTCCTGCCTTCAGGGCAGCTGCCCTGTTGCTTTTGGCAGCTCCCACTGAAATAGGAGCTGCTTTATTCTTGTTTAGATATTTCTCTGTACTGAGTCCAGCACAACTCTTCCCTGGGCTCAGCTGGGCTTAGATGCTGCTTTGGAACCAGGAGCTTTGAAGGCAGCATGGGTATAACAGCCCATGTCAAAAGATGCAGAATGTGACTGGGGAGTAGGTTGTGCCCCACAGTTGTGTCTCGCTCACCCTGCACTGTCTTTCTCTTCACAGCCCCTTCAGAAATCCTTGATGCCACAGAGGAAGAGAAGTAAGTTGCTGGCTGACTTATGTTACCTGTTGGCTGGACCCTCTGCAAGGTCATCTGGGCATTTACCAGCTGCCATCACTCTCATTCCCAGTCATGGCTCCCAGTCCACTTGGACTGAGCATCCCTGAGTAGCACCCCATCCCCTGCCTGGACAAGCACACAACCACCATCATCTCCTGCTGCTTTGAATTGCTGTCCCTTGCTGCTACACGCACACGCTGCTTGTCCCCGTTTGGGGGGGACATCTCACATCTCCTGCTTTCTCCTCCCCAGCGGTGAAACCTGCTTGCACCAGGCTGCAGCCTTACGCCAGCGCACTATCTGCCACTACATCGTGGAGGCCGGGGCCTCACTCATGAAGACGGACCTGCAGGTGATGGTGGGAGGGATGGCAGTAGGGCACACTGGGGGCTGGCAGGAGAGCACAGCAAGGTGTTTTGGGTGGTGTCTGCCAACCAGAGAGGAGCTGACATAGAATCATAGAGTGGTTTGAGTTGGAAAGGACCTTAAGATCATCTAATTCCAACCCTGCTGCCATGGGCAGGGACACCTCACACTAAACTATGTCACCCAAGGCTCTGCCCAACTTGGCTTTGAGCACTGCCAGGGATGGAGCACTCACAACTTCTCTGGGCAACCCATTCCAGTGCCTCACCACCCTTACAGTAAAGAACTTCTTCCTTTATCTAACTTGAACTTCCCCTCTGTTAGTTTGAACCCATTGCCCCTTGTTTTATCACTACAGTCCCTGATGAAGAGTCCCTCTCCAGAATCCTTGTAGGCTCCCCTCAGATACTAGAAGCTGCTCTGAGGTCACTGCACAGGTTCTCTTCTCTAGGCCTAGCTTTCTCAGCCTGTTTCCATGCTTGAGGTGCTCCAGCCCCTGGTCATCCTCATGAACACATGAGGATGCACATAAAGCACCCGTGCTTGCCCAGCTGCAGAGGGGTTAAATCCCTCTCCTCCCTGCGCTCCTCTCCCTGTTGTTTTATTAAATTAGAAGCGAGGGGCTGGAATGTCTCATCCCTGTCTCCCCCTTCCCACCCTCCGGGGTCACAGCAAGGACACTCTGGCTGCGTGTTCCCTCCCAGCTGCAAGGCTCCCCCGCTCTCCCCTGCAGGGATGGGGGCACTGGGAGCTCCTCTCAGTGGGTGAAGCTGGCCCCGAGTTAACCGGGACGTGCCTTGGTGCCAGGGAGTTGTGCCAGCCCCAGCAGAGGAGACTCAAAAAGGGGGCTCGAGGCTGTGTTTTGGTACAGGGGGTTCCCAGCGCTTGCATGCAGCAGAGGGGACACAATCATATTTGGCTGGCAGAGGCTCATAGTGATGGGGTGTAGAGGAGGAGATGTAGAACAAGTCAGGAAGGTGCAATCTGTGGGTCTGGGCACAGGGTAGGAGCCCAGCTGAGGGATGAGTGAAGCTTGGGGCTGCTTCAGACAATGTGCAGCCCTGTTGCCAGCTTTCAGGGAGGTGCTGAACAGACAATCTCTGGCTCCCTATCACTCCTCCTCAGTCCTGGCTAAGGCTTGGGCCTCGCACAGCACCCAGAGTGGGGCTGGTCTGGCTGGTGACTGAACCAGCATAGTCCCTCTCTGTCCCCAGCCCCTTCATCTGCCGAAGGAGAGGAGCAGCCCCCAACCTGCCAGCACAACAGGGAGTCCTGTCCAGGCATGATGCTGCCACGGGGAACGGGCTTGCACGTGCCTGTGCTAATGCATGTCGCGGTTTGTGGCTGCCTGGGGACCCCGCTGTGCTGCTGCACTGACCTGTATGGGCTGAGGGTCACAGCCTGCCACCACAGGCAGGAGCCCACTGCACATCAGGGTCACAGCCTGATCTGTAGCATCGGACCTGTAGCAGGGGTTTGGAGCAGGATGATCCCGCTCCCTGCAGTGGGAAGGGGAGCCAGGTCTTATCAGTTGTCGTGCCTCAGCCCGGCTGGGCAGAGGGGCCCGGGCAGCTCTGGTTTCAGGCTTCGAGCAGGCGGTGTTGTAGAACAGCAGAGATCAGCTTTTTCCCCGTGCTTCGTTAAATGAAGGCTTGCATTCAGGGGCAGTGGGGAGGAGGCAAAAGAAAGGGTTCCTTAGTGCATCGCAGCTCTCCAGTTGTGCACGGGTGTGCTTTTATCCACAGCTACACCCATGGATACAGGCTCCGTGTGTCTGACCGTTGTTCCTAGCCCAGAGGCCCCAGCACCCCAGTGCTGTGCACCGGGGGATGAGCCGGGCAAGCCGGGTGTCTTCTTGCAGGGCTGGTTTTCAATGGCAGCGGCGGAGGGCCAGGTCCCTGCGGCACAGCAGAGCCCCGGCAGTTGGCGAGGAGGAGCAAGGGGGAGGGAAGGGGGAGAGGAGCCGGAGCTGGGAGCTGTTAACAGATTGGCTTTTTATGGAGTGCGGGAGTTCATTAGTGGACACAGTCCAGATGGCTGCAATAAGCTGGTGAAACGTGATCCTCCGCCGGGAGCCGCAGCGCTAGCCAGGCAGCGAGAGGAGAGGGGGGTTGGTATTCCCGGGCATTCCCCAGACATACCCCTCATTCCTCCCCTCTCCCGCCTGCCTCCTTAGTGCTGGGGAAGAGCATGCTTTCACCTTGGCTGTGGGCTCTTCAGGCACCTCTTTGGTGGGGGTGTGGGAGCACCTTTGGGTGCTGAGGCGTCATTTAGGCAGTGCTTGGTACTCTGACACCTTCTGCCTCCTCTGTGCAGGGAGACACCCCCAAGCACCGGGCTGAGAAAGCCAATGACCCCGACTTAGCTGCCTACCTCGAGAACCGACAGCACTACCAGATGATCCAGCGGGAGGACCAGGAGACTGCTGTGTAGTGCTCGGTGTGCCTTAGCCCAGGTCAGCTCGGGCAGGACGAGAAGAGGACAATGCTAACTGGCAGAGCTGTGAGTCTAGCCCAGCCCTCCCTACATGTCGACCTGGTCCCCAGAGGAGATGGAGACAGCAGAGCTGTGCCCCAGGCTTGGCTGGGACTCTGTTTATGAGGACAGTGGGTACTTGGGACTTGAAGCCTGGTTCTTTGTCTGTTACCCTTCATCCTTCATCCCTGCTCTGGATGGGTTCCATCCCGTAACCCTGTTGGGCTAGCTCAGGCTGATGGCCCTGTTCACCCTTTGTGCACAGCAGTGATCCTGGTACCCCCTCTGCAGGCTCCTACCTATGGTCCTTGTGGGATATTGTTGCTTGCCCCTTCTCCCTGCTGGCAGTGCTCTCCTTCAGATGCTTGGCTAGGTCCATGTCCTGTTCCTCCTCTCCTGTCTGGCACAGCTGCAGGAGGCATAGGCCTTATGGGTAGGCAGCAGAGACCATGAGCCTCAGACTTTACCCCAAGGGAAATGCCATGACTTATTGCCCCTGCCTCCACCTCCCTCCTGTTGGTTTGGGGCTGCCCTGGGTCTCTATGTTCCCCTAGCAGGACCTTATGCAGCAGGAGGGATGTCTCTTTTGCACCCAGCCTTTCCACAGGGCATCATCTGGAAGAAGGGCAGCCACTGTCCTCGTGGTTGCCTTTAGTGCTGTGCTTGGCCTGGGCAGTGGCTGTGGTGGAGCCCGGTTTATTTCCCAAATCCCAGTTTGGATTTGGCTGCCCTCCCTGCTTGAGATGTTGCAGTGGGGTGGAGGGGCAGTGATGAGGTCAGTGCCACTCTCAGGGATTCCTTCCATGCCCTCCAGTCTGGCAACATGCATCCTCTGAGCTTTGACTCCTGCCATCCCATAAACAGGGTGCAGGGCTTTTCAGGGAACACTTGGGAGCTCACCCAGCCCAGACACAAGCTCCCTGGGCAAACACCTGCTCACTCTCTCCAGATTTAACAGAAAGAGGGATTTGGATGCATAGAAAGCATCAGGGCTCCCAGCCCTGAGTCACACCTGCAGTGAGATGGCTTTTCACCTACCACGGGCAAGAGGCACCATGACCCATCTCCCCTGCAGATGTTGTGGGTGCTGAGCATCAAGCCAGCCCTTCAGCAAGGGTTTCACAGAACTGACATGCTCTGGGACCAGGAGGTGTTAGCGGAGGAGGAAACCTGGTGGCTCTGGGCCTTGCAGACCTGCTTGGCACCAAGGAGTGAGCAGTGGTTGTGAAGCAGGTTTGTGCTCACAACTTGGGTCTCAGGAGAGGAGGATGCTGCTATTGGGGTCTGTGTGGCCCCACCACTATGCCCACTGGTTGGTGCTGGGTGGCACCATTTGAACCCCTCCTAATACCAATACCAATACCAACAAAAGGCATAAGGATACCACAGAGAACCAGGACACCCTTCAGGCTTTTTGCCTGAGGGGCAGAGTTCCCTTGGAGGATGGCAGTTGCTGTGATGGGGAGAGAGGCACAGAGCAGTGCAGAGTGCCAGGGGCCAGCAACTGTTAACCATAGCATCTCAACATGATGAAAGCTGGGGTGCTCCAGCAGCACCCGGGGTTCCCATCAGCACTGCTCACAGGACACAGACAGACAAGGCACTGTCATCTTCTCAGAGGTCCAAACCACTGCCCCCTAGCCGAGACACCCAGAGGCGTTTACAGCCCCAGCTTCCCCTTTCCTCCCCACTTTTGTATCTTCCCTTAGAGTTTTTGTACAGGTAGTTGAGAGACACACTGTTCCCCCCCGGCCCCTCAGTGCTGAGTTGCTGTGCAATTCCAAGCCTGGCTTGTGTTGTGGCTAAAGGCGGAGGGGGTGTTGGTTGCCCTGCCCGCCGAAGGCAGGGGTTCTGTGCAATACCTGGGTCTGTGTTTCCTAGATGCTGTTGTAGGACTGTATTTTTGTATCTCTGCGAGGGTGCCGGCTCCAGCAGGCTCAGGGCCTGGCACAAGCCTGTGTTCCTATCGCTTTTTGACTTGGATTGTTTGGATGTTGTTGTTTCTTGCTGTTGAAATAAAGAGATGGATGTTTTAGTTCCCATCTCCTGCTGCATCCGCAAGAATGCAGTGGGTGCTTCATCAGTGACACCCCATGCAGTGCAAACAATGCTGTACCCCAAAGCTTCTACTCCCTTCCAAACTGGGGGTACTTTTAGGAGATCCCTGCTGGGACAGGTCCTTGCCTGCTTTCTTGTACAGCATCCCCATGGGATGGTTGCTGGATACAGGGCCTTTGTCCTGAGGGACCTTCTCTCTCATGCTGTGGCATACATTGATATTCAGTGTACCATGGAACAGGGAAAAAGCTCACTACCATCCCAAGCGATCCAGAAAAGCTTGGAAGTGTGAGTGAGGAGCTGGGAGCCTGCTGTTCCTACCCGACTCGGGTTCCTCCCTGTGCTGGGAGGCAGCATTCCCAGCGGCAGGCCTGCTCTTTGCAGCCCAGCTCTCGGTGGGTACTACAGCTGCATCCAACCTCTGGATTTCAAACCCTTTCTGTCAGCCTTTATTTGTGGTGAGCTGTGCCCAGCCACGCTGGGGATGAACCTGCTGGGGGGCTCTTCTTGCTCATTCCCAGCTCCAGAGGGGAGCCTTGTGGTCCTGCCTGCAGTGCTGAGCACTGAGGGCTGGCAGTAACTCCATTGCTTCACTCTCAGATTACAAAAGCAGGGGATTAGGGACACTCCTTCCAGCCCCAGACTCCTATGGATGATTGCAGCCAACACCACCTCTCCTGCAGCGTTTCCTTTATAATAGGGAGGCAATCACTGTTGCTGGTGCGGGAGCAGAGATGCATACGGTGGCTGATTGGAAACTACATTCGTACCTTAAACTCGGATTCCTGAGGGCAGCTTGGCAGCCTGCCTGCTGCTCCCACTGCCCCCTCTCCACCCAGAGCAGCAGCCTCCTTCCCCTGCTGCCCTTCCACCCCCTGCACCTCCCTTTCATCGTCTTCAGCCTTCCAGCTCCTGCCCAGCGCTCACAGTGGGGGCCTGTGGTGGGTGTCAGGCACACCAAATTGTCCTGGCCCCGCTGGGCTGCGGCCCAGGGACTGGTGTACGTGCAACTGGGAGGAGGGGGCCCTCTCTGCTTCAGTGCCCAGACCCTGTTGTGTTGGCTCTTGGCCCGTGTCTCCGCGGCAAAGACCATCAGTAACCATGGCAGTGAGTGCTTTCTGGCTGCCTCTGTGTCAGATGTATGGCGGGGAAGAGAAGCAGCCCCAAAATGGGATCGTTGTGAGGAGGGGTGTTAGGAAAGGGGCAGTACCTGCCGGGGAGTGTGCTGCCCTTCTCCCTGAATGCGTCAGCATCCCCTCTTTGAGCCGGGTGTCCCAGGTCTGTCTGGCTTCCCATCAGATGGAAACGCATATGGGAGTGTATGGGGTGCACAAATGGGGGATGGGGAAGGTGCAAGGCCAGCCCCAGTAAATGGAGCTGGGATGACAGCAGTTGGCCCTGTTAATGATTACCTGCCCCTCGCCTGCCTCTGCAAGTCTGAACAAAGCAAACGTGTGTTGTCCCCCTCATGCACAGCTGTGTCCCTGTGCACTGACAGTGCCCCAAGGACCAGGCTTCACCTGGAGATGGAAAATGTGAAGATGACATGCTATGAATTATCTTGTGATGGTCTGAGAGGTAAAAAGCTTAAATTAAGCCATGGCAGGGAAAGGCACCTGGGTTGGTCACGCTCCCTCCTTCCTCTTTCTGTCGGTATGAGGCCCCTTTCTGCAAACAGAGCTTTCTGCTGCTTGTTTGAGCTGGGGAAGGAGCCATTCCCCCCTCCATCCATCAGAAAGAGCCCAAAGGGACCAAGCACTACCCCTGCAGAGAGTGATGTGCACCATCTCTGCACTCCAATGCAGCCAGCACCTACGTCCTGCTCCCCAGCTTGAGGAGGCAACAGGAGGAGAATGTGAATGGATGCAGGTGAAAGAAAGAGGGAAAGTTTGCACAGGGCTGCTCTGCGCTGGGGACCCCAGCAGGGTCTCTGGCTCCTGTCCAGGATGGCGGAAGAAAAGCAGCAGCATTCACCCCATACCTATCCCGCAGCTCCACCAGGCCCTGCTTTGCTCATCACAACCCCATAACTCAGACTTGCAAACCTGATGCCACTGAACCCCAGCCAAAAGCAGCTCACCTAGGCTTCTTTTTGACCATGAAGTTTGTCTCAGTAGCTAGCTTCAGCTTTGGTTTAAAGGCCCAGCAATGGGGCTATTGCCTTTTGCTACCTATCCAGGATCCACTTCTGCGCCCTGTGCAGCCCAGCACACCCAAAGCCCTCACCCTCCAGAGCAGCAGCCACTGCTGTGTACATCATGCGGGGCACAGGACATAACCCCATGGTTGCCAGCCCTCCTCAAAACCTCTGCAGATGTCTAGGAAGCTGCCGGCACGGTGTGAGTTAAATGTGGGAATCTCTTGGAAAGCAATTCCTGGTTGTGAAGCAGCTCATAAAAACCAGCCCCCACCCCACCTGTGGCTGCCCAGCTCTCAACAGCCTCCTTCCAATGTGAGGGGTGGAAAAACAGCTCTGTTCCCGACCACAGCCCCATTTCTTCTGCCATGACACTCATCTTTCTGGCTGGTAACTCCAGGAGAGAGTTGGCTTGGTCCCTGCTTCTCCTCACCTAAGAAAAAGGGGTGGAAGAGGGGAAGGGAGCAGTCACAACTGCAAGGTCCTTTCATCCCCAACCAGCCCGATCCTGTGTTGCTGGTTGGACCTAGGGCAGCAACATGGCGGAGCTGGGGACAGGCAGGTCATCAGAGATGGGAGGCACGTGGACCAGCATGAAAGTGATGCACTGCTTTGGGTGCTGAGCTGGTACCTCCTCCCACAAGGGGCATTGGAGCCGACAAGGGTGTAAAGGGCAGAAGGACCATCAATGCCTGTGGCTTTGATGGGGAGGGAGGCACCCATGGAGCTGGTGGAGACACGGGGTGGTTCCCTTCACTCCACCCAGGCCCAGGAGCACCCCAGTGGGTGTCCCTGCTCTGCTGCTCCTCTTGCACCCCTCCAGCCACCCGGTGATGCTGGGGACCACGCCGCGGGTGCGGGCTGGAGAGAAACACAAGGGGAAGGTGAACCGGAGCCGGGGTACACGGGACGTGCGCCCCACACTCACCGGCTGAGCAGAGCAGGGCAGGGCCGGCCCAGCCCTCCGGGGCCGCCCCTCCGCCGGCCTTTTGTGCCTCGTGCGCAAGAGGAGGAGCTTGCGGGAAGTTTTGGGCTAAAAAATCACCTTTTTGCTGCCAGCCGAGCCCGACGTCAGGGGCCGCTGTGCGCTACGCGGGGGCTCCGCACGCGGCCGCCACACAAAGGCAGCAGCTCCGCACCGCGCAACGCTCCGCGCATCGCCCCGCAGGTGAGTGTGGGCACCCCGGCTGCGCGGGGTCCGACCCTCACCCCAAGCCCCAGCGCCCGCCCGACGCCACGGGGATGGGCGCCTCCGGTAAGGCGAGCGATGACCTCCCGCTCCTTTCCCCGGGGTAGAAATCCATGCGAAAGGGTTCCCGGGTGGGGAAAAAGGGATTTGCCGGGGTGTGGGATATGGTTCTGGCTGGGGAGGATTTGGGGCAGGAGTCCCGGGGGACCAGGAAAGTGGCTGGAGGTGCAGGAAGAAGTTTTGGAGGGAAGCAGGACTCCTGGAGAGCAGGCAGTGGCCTGGGATAACAGCCCTCACCCTGGGGTACCCCCCCATCCATTAGGAGAGGGCTCAGGTGGTGGAAGATGCCTCGGCCGGAGCCCGGGGAGCCCGTCGAGGGGAAGGGTCTGTACGGGGCTCAGGGCACAGCGCCTGCCCCAGCGCACGCAGGCACAACGCAGAGCAAGCCCTTTTACCCTGGAGCATCTCTCCAGCACCTCCTGCTCATGCTAACGCCTTGGCTCACAGGGAGAAGCTCAAACTCCCCTCTCCTGGCAGGAGGGAAGTTCCTGCTGTTGGGTCACTGGGTACCCTGACCCGTGGTCTCCCCAAGCGCTGGGTCTCTGGCAGAGCCAGCTGCAGGCTAAGCCGAGTTGGGAAGAGGAGCTACCAGCCCAGCAGTGGCCCTGCTCCATAGAGAGCATCGGGGCAGCAGCGAGGGGACAGGATGGTGCGGCCCCTGCTAAGAGAAAGACTTGCAATGGCACAGCCTGGCCCTGAGCTGTGTCTGAAGAGGGGTTCAGGCTCTCCCGCTGCAGTGATGGGTATTTGGGACTTGCTTCAGCATCCACAGTCAATCTCTTTTTCTATATAGAGGTGATCCTAGGTTATTCAAACCCAGGGCAGGTGGAGGAGGGGAGTGGGAAAGGGAAATGGGGACTGCCCTGATGTGGCCAGGCTCCAGGCTGTGCTGCTTGTGCAGCCTGTTCCTGGGAGAGGCCAAAGCAGTATGAGAACTTGCCAGGAACTGAGCAGGAGAGGAGCCAGGGCCCCGCAGGGATTCGGGAGGAGCTGGGCTGTGTGAACATGCCTGAAGGTACTGGCAGCCTGGCCAGGAACAGCTCTTTTTCCACCAGCAAATTGGGGATAAAGCTGTTTGTTTGGAAAACCAGTTGGAAAACTGCGCTCCTTATAAATGCTTCAGGATGAGCTTAGGTTCCCTGCAAACCTTTGCCTGTGTGACATGAGTGGGGCAGAGGCAGGGAGCAAAACCAGGAGTGCCTGGGGTTGGAGCTGGGCTACCCCTCAGAGCCCCCATTCCCAAATCCCAGTGTACACATAGGCAGGTCCCCACAGTATGTATGCTGATACCCAGGGATGAGCTGCATCCACAGGACCTGAGCTGTAAGGCACTGGGCAGGGAGGTGCGTGCGTCCTTGCTCTTCAACAAAGAATGGAAGAAGTTTACAGAGCACCTGAAATTGAGGATGCTGTGAATAGTGTGTGTGTCAGACGTGCTGCCCCATACGAGCTGCTGCAGGATGTGGGGCAGGAGTGCCCCTAACTCAGCTCAGCCCCAGCCTTGCTGTCTGTAACTGAGCTCTTCCCCCCTTGGAAGGCAGCAGGGTGGGAAGAGGCTGAGCCATGCTGTGCTCAGCAGGACGGCTCCGGGCCGGGCTGAGCAAGGGGAAAGGCAGCTCTCACCCCCTCTGCTGTGCCTTCAGCAAGCCGGGCTGTGTAATTCCCTGTGACAGTTCAATGCAGAGCCAAGCGGCAGCTTCACGGCGGCCCATGCATGAAAGGTGAGTGCACTGGAGCCTGAATAATGTGGGGAGCTCCAGCACACTGCCCGGGGAGCCTGGGGGCAGGGATCTGACCCCAGCTTCTTCCCTGCACTCATGTCCCCTGGGGCACATGGTTCATCCTGCCTCTGCAGCCTGGTCTCACCAAGAGCATCATGGAGCCAGGCAGATATGATGTATTTGATGCTGTAAGGTAATGGATGTCATTGCAAAGGCTCTAGGGGAGCAGGGGAGAGGTCACCAGACTTGATTCACTGGCCCTGCACGTCTGCAGTCCTGTTGGGAGCAGGAGCTTGGACCCCAGCGCTGGCAGCAGTGGCCTGTAGGTGCTCATGGCAAGAGCCAGAGGAGAGCCATCCCCTGGCCCAAGGACAGAGCTCCAGGAGCTGCATCCTTGTGTGTGTGCACTCTCATCCTCGCCCTGCTCCCAGGTACATGCACACAGCTGCACACATGTAACACACGGAGCGCCCTGCATGCACGGGTGCTGTGCTGCCAGCTGCGGTGCCAGCAGTGGGCGCAGCGCTCCTGCTCCATCTCTCCACCCAGCTCTAACACAGGCAGGACTTAGTCCTTTGGTGTTTAACCTGCTGGTTCAGCTCTCAGACCTTCACGGCAGCAGGCTGGGGTTTGCAGGGCTTTCTTCTTCTCTCCTTGGATTCCTTAGGAGAAAGGTACTATGGCATTGGTGCTCTCCCGGCACTGGGGCTCGTTGGTGTGGTGTGGCAGCCTGTTGGGTGCTGGGTAAACGACCCAGGGAGGAAGGGAGTTGTGTGGGGATCCCCATGGAGAGCATTTCAGCCATACAGGACAATTTGGGGCTCTAGGAATGGGAACAAACTCCCAGCTCAGCAGCTCCCTGGCTAGAGGCAGTTGCAGAGATAGGTACACAGCTGTGAAGATGTTCCGACAGCTGGAGCACCTCTTCCATGGAGCCAGGCTGAGAGAGCTGGGCTGGTTCAGGCTGGAGAAGAGAAGGCTCCTTAAGAGGAGACCTGAGAGCAGCTCCATTGCATAAAAGGGCTACAGGAAACCTGGAAGAGGGGCTTTGGACAAGGGACTTTAGGGACAGGCCAAGGGGGATGGCTTGAACCTGACAGAGATCAGACAGCAAGAACCTCTTCCATGTGAGGGTCCTGAGGCGCTGGCACAGGGTGCCCAGAGAAGCTGTGGCTGCCCCATCCCTGGCAGTGCTCAAGGCCAGGTTGGACACAGGGGCTTGGAGCAAACTGCTCCAGTGGAAGTGTCCCTGCCTGTGGCAGGGGGTTGGAACTGGATGAGATTTAAGGTCCCTTCCAACACAAACCATTGCATGGTAATAGATACACATGGTCTAATGGGTGGCAACGAGCAGGGTGTACACATGCACACACACACAAGCTGCTATCTCAGCCCCATGCAGGCATCCTGCAGCCTGCTTTGCCCCTTCACTGCTAAGTTGCCCTCCAACCCCTGCAATCCCTTTCCTCAGGCAGGATGCAGGTCCGGAGCCTCCTCCTCCTCCTGGCACTGGTGCTGCTGGCCACCACCACCGAGGCTGGCAAGAACAAGAAAGGTGAGGGGCAGTGGGGGGCTGCTGGTGTGGGGTGCACCCTGGGATGTGCTCCTGTGTCCCTGCAGTGAGCACCCACGCTGCCTCCCCCCACAGAGAAGGTGAAGAAGGATGTGTCCAAGTGCGAGGACTGGCGCTGGGGACCCTGCATCCCCAACAGCAAGGACTGCGGCCTGGGCTACCGCGAGGGGACATGCAGGGACGAGAGCAAGAAGCTCAAGTGCAAGATCCCCTGCAACTGGAAGAAGAAGTTTGGAGGTGGGTGTGTGGGACCACCCTGGGCATGTTCACATCGGGTCCTGTTTGGCTCTGACACCTCTCTGCTCTATTCCAGCTGACTGCAAGTACAAGTTTGAGAGCTGGGGGGGGTGTAGTGCTCAGACGGGTGTGAAGACTCGCTCTGGCATCCTGAAGAAAGCCCTGTACAATGCCCAGTGTGAGGAGATCGTCTACGTGACCAAGCCCTGCTCGTCCAAGATCAAGTCGAAGACCAAAGGTGAGCCCCCACTGCTCCTGTCCCCAGAATGGTCCTGCTGGGATCACAGGCAAGGGCTCTCCAGGGGTAGCATAGCCCATTGGGCTGGTGGTGTGTGGGATCATGCAGGATGCTCTGCCCCGTGCATCAGCACATGTGACATACTCGAAATCCAGCTGCTGGCTGGGTGGGATGCAGGTGCTGCTAAGAAAACCCCTGGTCCCCCACGGGTCACCATTAGCTTCGGTGGGACAGATATTTCCCCCTCTCCTCAGTGGGGTTTTGCATGGTGGAGGGAGGCTGCCTGCAGGGATGTGCGGTCACATCAGCACTCAGGAGAGCAGTGAGCTGCCAGCAAACACTAACTCTTGTCTCCTGTGCTTCTTGGATGCAGCAAAGAAGGGCAAGGGGAAGGACTAGAACGGGAAGCCAGCATTCTCATCGGCCCCTCGACAAAGTGCCTACAGGGCTGGACACCCAGCTGCAGCCAACCTATGCTCCAGTCTTCCTTCTCCTCCTCCTCCTCTTCTTCCTCTTTCCCATGACCTCCTCTTTCACTGAGATGCCTTGTTTTAATCACTAGTGTTGTAGAGAGCAAACCCACCCACCCCACAGGAGTTGCTGCCCCTCTGCTGGAGCCATCCCATTCAGCTTTTCTCGCCTGGTGCTGGGGTTCACTGAGATGTGCCCGGAGAGCTGGGATGGGAGCACACATCTTTTCACCCTCTGGCACAAATGAGGCCTATAGCACATCCTTTGGCACCCAGGAGCCTTCTCACTCATCCACTGGGTACCAGTGCCGGAGGGAAGGGCTGGGGATGCTCAAGTTATCCCATCACTCGTGGCCCTTACTCACATGAGGACTGCTCTTGGCTCAGGGTGGCTTCTTCCCACATTCCTTCAGCCAGGGCACAATTTCCCTGCAGCAGCTGGGGAAAGCAAAGCCACTGTCCCAAGAACTCCTGCATCCCTATTCTCCATCACTTAAAACCTTGTGTGTCCCTGCTAGGGCTGTGGCCTCTCTTGCCTCAATGCACTACCACCAGTGCAGCGGGGGAGCTCTCACTTCTTTTGGAAAATGGGGCTTGTTTTCTTTTCCAATAAAAACCTTTTACAAGAAGTATCAGAACCCAGCAGTCATCCCCACAAGGTGCTGCTGGGCTGGAAACCCAGAACAGCAAACCCCAGCTCTGTCAATGCCACCAGGACCAGCAGTGAAGTCCCTGTGGCAGTGGCTTGGGTGCCACACACACATGGTCCTGGAGAAGGCAGTGGTCAGACCTTATGGCCTCATCTCAGCACTTCAAGCTATCCCCACCCCATCTCAGCATAAAGGATGGGGCTGCCAACCATGCAATGCAGGAGGTATCACCAGTGAGTGACACTGGGAAGGCTCAATCAGGTAATGACTCACACCATGACCATTGGGTTCTGGTCCAAGGTCTTTATTTGTCAGGGTGGGCTGGGCTGTGGTTTTTAACAGTTTAAAACACCCAGACCCCAAAGCCCAGCAGGTGCCCTGGGCACGGCTATGTGACTGGTGCTAAAGGCAGTGGTGGGGTGCCCCTCTGTGCTGCACAGCATCACCCTGGTATGGGGATGGGAAGGACATAGGGACACAGGGCTTGCCAGTGTCAGCATGGCCCCATCCCACCCCTCACCTGTGCCTGGATGTGTCCAACAAGGCTCGTGGAGACCCGGCTTTGGGACAGGCTGAGGATCAGCCCTGGGCTGCGCACAGCGGTGGGACAGGGCTGGGGGTGCTGGATGAAGCCCGCATGCTGAGGGCTCCACCGCAACACCAATAACAGGGTTATGTCCATTTACAAAGCTCGGCAGCAGGCTCCTTTCACCTCTCTCGGTTTCAGCCTGTGGGGCTGGGGGCCACCCCAAAGCTGTGCATCAGGCCTCCAACACCCACCACGGGGAGAGCTGGGGCTTGCTCCTGGCCCTGATGAGACACAGAGAACCTTGGCCACATTGCAGCCCCTCTCCCTGACCCATCCCTCCCAAAGACAGTTACTTTCAGTCGCTGCTGCCCACTTCTCAAGGGCCTCCTTCCCCCAGAGCTGTGAAGAGAAGTCCTGCACCACACCACTGCTTTGCTTTGCAGTTGAGTTTCCATTGTTGGAGGAGACTGGGTTTCACACTCCCCACCAGGAGTGAAATGCTTGGTTTATCTGTCTGTTGTTCAGCCCATTGCTGGCCAAGGGCAGAAAGGGCATGAAGGGAAGAGCAGAGACAAAGCCCAGGGAACAATTCCCCCCATGGTCCCTGGGTGAGGATGTATGATGGTATCTCTCAAGGGAAAGGAAGGAGCTTGCCACATCTGGTAGGGTGCAATCTTGACTGCCTTGCGAGAGGGCCTGGCAGGGCCAGCAGGACTCCTTGTATCCATGCCCCAACCAGCCTCGTCGAAGATGCTGGCAAATGTTTGGCCCTGATTGCTTGTCATTTCTCAGGTAATAAAGGGTTTAAAAGCCTATTGAAAGCATCCAGCATTAGGCTGTCTGCATGCAGACAAGCTCTGATGTCCTGGAGAGGGTCATCCAGGGGGGAGAAGAGGCATCCAGTCTTAGGGCAAACACTGATGCCATTTGGCCAACCTCTCAAGAGCAGGGTGCTGGGGAGAGCTCCTGGTGACCACATCTCCTCCTCTTGCCTCCTGCTTTCCTGCTGGCTCCCCAGGCTAGTCCCCAGGCCCAGTGTGACTGGAAGGAGCTGCAGCTCAGTGGTGTCTTGGACCTTTGTTAGCACTGGATGAAGAGCATCACCTGCAATCACTGCACAGTCTGCACTGTTGTGAGTGGGGAGCAGAGCACACCCCCTCGCAAAGGAGGCAAAGGGAAGGGCTTCCATAACCTTACTGAAGAGTGGTCCCTGAGTGCCAGTTTATCTGGCTGTGCCAATGTTCCTGTACTGGCACAGGAGAAGATGCTTGAAGGTCTTTTTGAACGTGGCATTGCAGAGGGCATAGCAGGCTGGGTTGATGGTGCTGTTGACGTAACAGAGCCAGTAGCCGATGGACCACACTGTTTCGGGTACGCAGGTCTCGCAGAAGGTGTTGATGAGGACCATCACATTGTACGGAGTCCATGTGACCATGAAGGCCAGCAGGATGGCAAATATGGTGCGGGTGACCTTCTTCTCCCGGGCTGCCATCTGCCGCTTCTTCCGCACCTGGCTCCTGGCGATGCTGGCAAACTTCCTGGCGACATTGGCTGGGCGGCTGTTGGCCAGGGAATTGCGGTCAGAGGATCCTCCCTTCCCAGGGACAATCTCGATGGCAGTGACACATTCAGACCCGCTCTGCTTGGTGACGATCTTAATCTTGGACCACTTGGAGGTCGGGTTCGTCCGGCGGTGGGACGGACTCTGACTTTGTGCCGCTGGCAAGATCTCTGCTGTGGGCTTGTCTTTTGTGGTCTGGGTCATGCTGACAGTGCTGGACTCGTTGGATGTCTCCTTCTCCTCCTGATGGCCAGTGCCCTCTGTCTGTGCTGAAGTCTGGTCGTCCATTTTGCCGTTCCTCACCTCCTCCTTCACCTCTGTGGCTCTCTTGGGAGAGTTATTGTTGTTCTGTTTGATCAGGGGGGCCTTGAAGAAGCTGAGGGACCTTCCTTTCCTATCTTTCCTGCTTTCAGGCTTGTGCCTCCCCACCCTGCTCCTGCTGGCCAGGGAGATGTGGATGTACAGCACTGTCATGATGACTACAGGCAGATAGAAAGCAGCAATGGCCGTGCCGAAGGTCACCGCTGGGTTGGAGAGGAACTGGATATAGCATTCCCTCTCAGGGACTGTCCTCTTGCCCACAATGAACTGCCAGAACAAGATGGCAGGGGCCCAGAGAACAAAGGACAATACCCACGCGAACGCGATCATTAGCCCTGCCATCTTGGTGGTCCTCCTGGCTGGGTATGTCAGGGGCTTGGTGACACAGAAGTACCGGTCAAAGCTGATGATGAGCAAGTTCATGACAGAGGCATTGCTCACCACATAGTCCAGGGCCAGCCACAGGTCACACACCACAGCCCCCAGTGGCCAGTAGCCTTTGATGATGTAGACCGTGTAGAGGTTCATGGAGAAGACCCCAATGATGAGGTCTGCACAGGCCAAGCTGAAGAGGAAGTAGTTGTTGACAGTCTGGAGCTGGCGGTTCACCTTGATGGACAGCATCACCAGGATGTTCCCCACCACCGTGACGAGGCTGAGCGAGCCAGTGACTGTGGCGATGAAAATCAGCTCCACCGTCTTGTAGTTGGTGGGAGGCTGGATGGCCACCTCAGAGTGGTTGCCCAGGGTGAAGTTGTCGTAGGTCAGGTTGGCCATCTTTGCCTGCCAGGGCTGAGCAGAGAAGTTGTGCATGGGGTCTGCAAGGGAGTGGGGACAGAAAGGGAGAATGTGACATCTGCCAGCCCATGCTGGAGGAGGGGGGAGGTGGAGCAGAGTGGTGATGTACAGCACTTGCTGCTAGGATAGCATGGCATGGAGCCAGTGTCCTGCCCCAGGGACAAGAGCAGGCTTATGTTGTGCCCCCAGCATCCCCAGAGCACCCACAAAGCCCATGCCAGGGTCCTCTCGGCTCACCTGTGTCTCTGGCAGCAAACAGCTCCTTCTGGAAGATGAAATCTGGGACAGGGAAAAGAACAAATTATATTACAGCTTCAGCACAAGCAGTTCATATGAGTCCCGAGGTATCTTAATGGTGGGCACCGACCTTCCCAACAGAGGTAACCTTGACAAAGGGGTGACACTGCATGGAGGCAGATGCTGAAAACCCAAACAAGGGTAAAACTGAGTAAAAGAAGAGGAAACAGCCTCAAGCTGCACCAGGGGAGGTTTAGATGGGATATTAGGAACCATTTCTTTACCAAGAGGGTGCTCAGGCATTGAAACAGGGGCAGTGGTGGAGTCACCGTCCCTGAAAGTCAACACAAATCATGTGGATGAGGCCCACAGTGAAATGGCTTAGTGGTGGCCTTGGTAGTGCTGGGGAATGGTTGGACTTGATGATTCTATGGTTCTAATTTGGGTTGGCCTGTTCCATAGCCCAGCCTCAGCAGATGTGGGAGAGCAAAGGGCTGCACCAGTGTTGTCAGCCAGCAAAGCCAAAAAACACCAGTTTCTTCCCCCAGTCCCACATCACACTTCAGCTGCAGCCACACCAGCCATGGAGACATGTGTGGTGGAGCCGGCATCCCAGCCTGACACATGCAATTATTAATGAAAGGTGGCAGGAATTACGGGCAGAAAAGACGGCTTCATCCAAACCAAGACACCTGTGGTTAACCCCAAAGTGAGAGGAGAATGGGCATTCAAAAATGAAAAGTCAATGAATCAAAACTGATCTGTTGCCTTCCAGTATCTGAGGGGGCTACAAAGATGCTGGAGAGGGACTTTTCATCAGGGACTGTAGTGATAGGACAAAGGAGAATGGGTTTAAACTTAAACAAGGGAAGTTCAGGTTAGATATAAGGAAGAAGTTCTTTACTGTGAGGGTGCTGAGGTGCTGGCACAGGGTGCTCAGAGAAGTGGTAAATGCTCCATCCCTGGCAGTGTTCAAGGCCAGGTTGGACGGAGCCTTGGGTGGCATGGTTTAATGTGAGGTGTCCCTGTCCATGGCAGGGGGGTTGGAACTGGATGATCTCAAGGTCCTTTCCAACCCAAACCATTCTATGATTCTGTGACAAGGAATTTCCTAGAAAAGGAGGGGGAAGCAAAGGTGCTTGAGGAGCTGTGCAGGACAGAGGAGCTTCCCACTGGACCTGCCTCACCCCCTCTATCCAGACCCCAAAGCCTGCTGAGCTTCACCTCACCCTGGGTGCTAGGAGCATCCTGACCCCACCAGCCCAGCCAGGACAGTGTCTCCAGCAGCTTCACTCAGTGCCTGGGGCACTGCCTTATGGGCACTGCTGCTGGTAGCCCAGTGGGAACTGGGTGTTCATACCAGAGCGCGTAGCAGAGCACTTGGCACAGCGGGTCTCTGCGAGCTGGCTTGGGCAACGGTGCTGGCTCCAAACACCTGGGACTCCTGAGGCTGATTTTGCTAAATGTATAAACATGCTAAAGGTATACAGACATGCTAAATGTGTAAACATTAATGCACGCCTCTCCAAAGCAAGGCTTGGCAGACTTCGGGATCAGTTTGTGTTTGTAAAGTCCTTTAAAAGGAATGCCCTTGCTTTTTGTTTGTGCTGAGGGTAGGAGATTTCTGCCATCAGCAAGCAGCCAAGGGTTTAATACAACAGCTTTCTAAAGAGGTGCAGGTGTGAGAAAATGGGAGTAGGGCTGCTGTGGTGCTAAAGCTGGGGAACCAACGTAGCTCTTACGGCAGCTTCTGCATTAGCAAGGCTACAGCTGCGGCAGCGGCTGGGCTTTGCTTACATACACAGGGGAAAGAAGTGCGTGAGGGACGGCGAGGCACATCTGTACCATTATCCTCTGAGCCTGGTACAGGTGGCCCGTGAAGTGCTTTGGAAAGCAAGAAACCCTTCAGAAATGCTAAATACCGATGGGGCAAGGAAGCCCAGTGGCACTGCCCAGCGGCACTGCCCAGCTTTGCACCCAGCTCCAACGCAAGGGGAAAGGATGCATAAAGGGAGAGGGAAAGCGTTTTGTGCTGCCACCCTTCCTAGGCACCCTGCCAAGGATGCAAGAAGAGGTGACAAGTGTATAAGATGGCTTAGAAGTCTATAATTGTGGCAGTTTGGGGGTTGGTTTCAGTACAATTGAAATGAGTTTTAAATTCTTCGCTTTGGTGAGATGGGGAGATTTAGCTGTCATTCCTGTAACAGCTAATCAAACCAATCAGACAAGCTAGCAATCAAGCAGACATCTACCCCAGCTCTTCCAGGAAGATCTTGAAAATCTTGAAAAGAAACCTCTCCTTCATCTCTGCTAAAATGAGGGTTTCAGTTTTTCCACTTCACTTCGTGAACCAGCATCCTCATCTAAGTGCATTTAATTCATTATCCGCCTTGACAGAGGTTTGTGCTCTCAATTGCCCGAAGGAAGAAAAGTCCATCTCATTCCACTTCACAGAACCGGGCACAGAAACTAAGGAGGAAAACACTGGCGTGCCGCACTCGCCCGCCTTCGGATGCCACCCAGAGGTCACGCTGGAAAGTGATGGGCTGAGGCACAGCTGCAGCCGCAGGGTGAAGGACTTCAACGGGTACTTGGAAATGAGCCTTCGCTGAACGGCAAGTATAAAGCAATCTCCCGATGGAGGGTGAGAGGGGGACTGGCAGTGGTTTAGGATGTGAAGATACACACAACGTGCATACAACACGCATACAACAAGCTGGAAGATGTGCACACAGCTCAACCTCACCTCAGACGCTGGCTATTTTCTGCCATACCACAGCCTATTGGGCATTCCTCTTTCACTGTCTTCTGCTCTCTCTATCCTGCCATCTCTCTTCTGCCCCTGACACCCTCTCTGAGCTCACCCAGCACTGAGGAGGGCAGGCAGCTCAGTCTGGAGCTGGGATCAGGTCTCAGACCAGCTGACCAAGTCATGGATCATGCCTGCATAGGCACTGGGGATAGATCCTGCTGTTTGCTTTTGGGATGGAGAGCACCGAGGTTGTGCAGGCAGTTACGCATGGAGGACCCGGGTTGGGGCACAGCCCTTGGGCAGCCCTAGCTCTGCCTGTGCCCCAGGATGTGCCTGAGGACAAAGGGAGCACACAAGAGAGCTGCAGTGCTGCAGTGGAATCACACTTGTTAGTGCAACTCCATCTCCACTCTCACACCAGCTGCAGCACTGTCTCCAGTGCTGTGAAGCCTCCAGACACCCAGAGACCTCTCCAGACCTGGGGTATCCCAGATAAATGCCTCTCCCATGCCCTGCAGTGCTCATCTCCCTCCCCTGCACATTCCTCTTCTTCATCCTCTCATAACCTTGTCCCACATCACCCTCCCTGCCTCCATCCCCCTTTGTCCATTCATATCCATGCTGGCACCATAGCCACAGAGGATACACAGCCTTGTCAAAGCCCAGAGGCTGCTTCAGAAAGGTTCCTGGTACTTGGGCCCCTACCTGCGACACCAATTGGCTTTTCAGCCTGTACACACCATCCCTTGCCTGTGGCATGCAGTGGATGCTCTCAGACCTGCTCTCACCAGCCAGCTACAGACTCCATCACCAGCCTTCTCCTTCCTTAGGACTTCCAGCAGTGATTTATGTCTGGTTTTGTCCTCTCCATCGAAGCCATTAGGAGGTTCTAAATCTCCACTGATAGTACCTTTTGGTTTAAGGGTTCCTGTGCCATGTTTCCTGTTCACAAAGCATGTCCTCAACAGAGGGAAACACTTTTCCCTTCTCACCCAACATCTTACACGTTATGGATGCAGACAGACACGGGCAACCACAAATGCAAGATGAAAAGGTTGTAATTTGGTTGGGGTCCACCTATTTTGGAAAGCACTTGGCACAGCAGCCTGAGATGCCACCACATCACTGCCCAAGATGCCATCACTGTTGGTCAAGAAGACAGCTCCGTGATCAAAGCCAGTTCTGCCCACCTGTCCTCGGTCACAGGGTGATGTCTGGGGGCACAGTGAAGTGCTCCTGTTCTTTCCTTGCTGCACACCTCATGTGTCACTCCAGCAAGCCTTCAGCCTGTCAGCCCCTGCAAACAGCCTTGCAGCACATCACAAGCTTAGAAAGGAGAAAGCCCACTCATGGACCATTCCATCGGGTGACCTGCTGAGCATTCAACCTGTACAGGACAGAGAGTCCTGCTCCCTCCTGACCATCCCTGCATGTCAGGAGCTGGCCACCCTTCCCACGGGCATGGAGAAGGCAGCAGGAGAGGCTGGTGTTCACACACCCATGAGATGGTGGCACTTCAAGCTATAGGATGAGCTCCTGGAGCAAGCAGCCCTACTGCTGCAGGGTCCCCTTCTTCTGCTTCCTGTACTGCACAGCCTCCCTGTGCCCCTCCATGGCCCCTGTCCCTCACCCCACAACCCTGCTTTGTCACTGCCACCATCCCATCCCCATTCTCATCCTTGGGGCCAGAGGGAGCAGGGGCAGAGTCACAGCTCGTCCACATGCAGCTTGAAGTGAGGTCTATGGGAATGAGCAGGGCTGTGCACACACCTGGCACTCTCAGCAAGTACTGCCACCAGAAACCAAGCTCACGCCACTCAGGGCAAGAAGATGTTCATAGGGGAAGAAATGGCTTCTGAGCGTGAGCTGCTGCCAGGGACATCCCCAGGGGAAGGCACACATCATTCCCTGCTCTGACTGTGTGCACAGGGCTGGGGTCAGGGCACATCAGCTCTGGCATTGCTGTTGGAAAGAGCAGGACCAGCCCTCCAGCCCTGCTGCCAGCCCCCTGCTTGTCTTGGCTTTTCTTTAAGCGCCGAGAGGGTGAGCATCTTAATGGGATTAGTTCCATCATGTCGAACTGCTGATGGGATGTGGGGCAGGGCGCTTAGTGCAGCCGCAACCTGAACCCGACGGGAGGGGGGATAGAAGATGCTGAACAGATAGTTGTGTTTATGGCTCCTGTGCACAAAGGGAAGGGACACTCAGAGAAGGGTGACAGTTTTCAGCGCTAATTGTGTTATCTAATAGCCATTAATTAGTCCCTGAGTCATAGCACCAGTTTTCAGCTAGCGAAGGATTGCTCAGGTTGACAGATTCACACCCCTCAGAGTGTGAAAATTATGCTGCAAGGTACCAGGAACAGGCAGCTAAGAAATACAATATATGGGGAGAGGATAAAGGAGAGGGCCTGTGCCTGGAGGGGCATTAGCCTGGCTTTGCCCCATCGGGGTGTGCTTTGCCTGGTGCCAGACTGCTCCATGCCTCTGCATCAGGAACAATGAAGGCAACAAACCAACCAGGGATGCAGGAAGGAGATGAGGGTCCAGGGGGTTTGCAACACTGGGATGGCAGGGTTTCCTCTGGAGCTGGCACAGAGAGGGTCAGTGGACCCCTTAAGTCCTTATGCTGCTCCAGAGGAGACCTGAACCATCTCACCAGAGGAATTGCACCTTGCAGTGGCATACAGGGTGGATCTGCGCATTTTGCTTTTCCATTAAACAATTCATTCCTCTTTCTTCCTCTGCTGTTCAACCGGTTCTCATGACACAAAACAAATTCCTCTGTCCTAGAAAGCTGGGAGTCTCTGATGGCTTTTCCTGGAGGTACCAGAGCAGCAGTGGGCTCAGTGGCACAGGAGCTGACAGTTGTCAGGGGCAGGAAAAGGGGCTGGAGATATTTTCCCATGCTCAGCACATGTGTGTGTATCAGGTATTGACCATTGCTGTGTCTGTGGTCAGAAGGGAGCATTGCAGTCAGCCAATCTGACCACCACTGTGAGCATGCAAGGAACCCCCTGTGCTGCTTCATACTGGGTTTCAGAACAAAACTGATGCACCCTGTCCACAGTGGCATGCACCCAGCTGCAAAAAGGGTCAGAGAGATAGCTTAGAAGCCACTCACATAAGGAGTGCCCAGCCTAGCATCCCACAGCTGCCTCCCCACCAGTTGCCTGTACCCATAACATGCCCTGAATCATAAGGGGCTACACACCATCGACCCACAGCATTACCAAACAAGAAGGAAATCAGTGAGAAAGTGGCTTTAAGTGGTTAAAAGTGACTCCTATACATAACCAACCATCATGCTGACCACACTGAAACTGGTTAACCATCTCTCACCCAATTATTAGGCCCAATAAATAACCTATCAAGTATTACAGAACACTAATAGCGAGCGTGCCAGGCAAATGTAACTGAAGCCGATGTCCAGCCTTACCCTGCTTTGCCCATCCTGCAGCTCACACAGTCACACCAGCTCCAGTGGGTAACAAAGTAAGGGCAGCTTTGAGCTGGTGGCAAAACTCAGCCCATACTATTGAGCCAGAAATGTGCTTGACTCTCAGCTGAACCACACTTCATCTACTGCATTAATACTCTCTGCCTCTGAGAGATGCTCACGTTCTTTTATATCCCTGGGCTGAAGCTTTGATAGGACCCAGCTGTTTCAAGGCAGCACAGCAGAAATAACCCCACTGCAGCTACAGGTCCTACAGGGAAGGGCTTTGGGCTCAGCTGGCAGAGCTTCCCCTCGAAGGAGCAAGAGGATTACAGCAACAAGTGACTGCCTGGATTAGCTGAGCACTCCCCAGGGAGAGGTTAATGGCCAAGATCAGATGCCTGCAGAAGGCAGAGAGCAAGAGGGCAGGGAGCTGCAAGACATCAGATCTGGTTGCTTCTAAGTGCAGCTCTCCCTGCCCTAGGGCCAAGGACAGGCCTTGCCTGGGGATGAACCCAGACCCTCTTTGAGGAAGCCCATTGTGGGGAAACCCTTCACCATGCCACTGTCCCTGGTCTCCCATGCCACCATCCTACCTGGGTGCCAGCCTCCTCTCCCATACAGCAGGATAAGGCTCTCCGGGGCTTTGAGAATATGAATAAGCCAACTGAGCAATGGGTGAGTGAAAAGAGAGCTGATGCCTTGAGATGAGGGTATAAATGAGGCAAGGCCCCTGCTGGATGGATGTGGATGTAACAGAGCCCTAGTGCTGGGGACAGAGAGCAGAAGGAAAGCTTTGGGATGCTAATGAAATGGGAAGCTGAAAATATTAGACCCCTCTTGGCCACAAGACCTGCCAGGGGTTTTAGTGTTGGAGGTTGTGCCTGAGCAAGGGGACAGAGTGAAGGACAGGAGCTGCAGCAGAAGGTGGGCAGGGGAGCCCAGGGCATGGACAGGTTGCATGGGAAGTGTGGAAGCCAAGGGAGGAGAGCGGGTATGAAACCCTGGTCCATAGGGACAACTGGGATGGAGAGGAAGGAAGTGGGAATCGCTTTGGCTGTCAAGGAGGGATTACACATTGTCCCCGCAGAAGAGCCCTGGGAAACTCTTCCAAAAGTTTCCAAACGGGACAGACCTCCTGCAAACCTCTTCCTGCTGCCTTCCCTGGATGCTCCTTGATGGGCAGAGCAGGAACCATGCTGAGGATGGAAACCTTCATGGGCTGCAGCTCTGCCTAGGAGTCACCTCTTGCAGCAGGATAGTGATTCCCATCCTGACATGGCCCTACACTAATCCCACCAGTTCCCTGCAGCACTGGGTAGGGATTTAGCACCTCACTGCCTGCAGCTGCACATAGTATCAGAGGGTTTCATGAGCTGGACATCACTTACAGGCCATGGTGGGTGATCTGAGCTCTGCAAGCAGCCTAGGGATGACCGTGCTAGGCACTGCTGCAGAAGGACAGCCCCAAGCCCAGGCACCACACGCCTGTTGTCAGGCAAAGGCTGATAGAAGAAGGATTTTGTTGCTCTCCACACCTCTCTGCACACACACACACAATTTTGGCTTTAATTTGGACTGCAGATGTTGTGACTGCCAGCAGAGAAGGGATCCAAGCTACCCCCAAGGCACTAGAGATGGAGTGATGACTGGTATGCTCCTTCCCATCACAGTCATGCAAAGTTCCCATAAGGATGCTTGCCCTTCCACGCAGAGCCAGCCCACTGTGCTGCCGGGGAGGCCAGCTCACATCAGCATTGGGAAGGTCTGGGATCAAGGGGTCACTGAAGCAAGGCGCCATGCGAGCCTCTGGGGAGCTGCCCCGTGACCAGGGGCGGACACGAGGGCCGGGACACGGTGTTTGCACAGTGGTGTTTTCAGACTCAGTGTTGCACAACTGGAGTTTCCCACAGATGAATCAATCTGGTTCTGCTTAAAGGGCCCAAGAGGTTAACCCGTTAATGGGCTGACACAAACCGGCTCTGCCATGAGCCCGAGCCCTGCCGACAGCACACCACCCTCCGCCCCTCTTCTCCAGATACCTTCAGCTGAGGGACCTGGTGCCAGCCCCCGCTGCCTCCTCTGCCAAGCTGCAAGGTGCTATAAAATACATTGTATTTAATAGGAATTGTGGTAGCAGGGGGCTCCTTCTCTGCTTGGCTTTCTTGGCTAGAGGAGTGAAGCCAGCCTTGATAGCACCGGCCAAAGAGCACCATGGTTTACACTGAGTCCTGCCTTTAAAGGACAAACTTCCAGCTGCTGCTCCTCCTGCATCAGCTGCCCTGGGATGAAACTCCTCTGCAAGGCTCTTGGAGACAAGCAAACAGCCCTGTGGCTCCCCATGGCCCTGTCCAGCCCTCTCTGTGTCATGGAAACAGCACCCGGGGTGTGTGCAGGTCCTCTGCACCAGCACGGCTCAGCTTAATGCTGGGATGGGAAGGGAGCAGGCACTTGGGCACTGAGCAGGACTGAAGCCCACACTGCACAGGCCATGCAGGGGCAATGGGGACAGGCTCACAGCAAGAGAGCAGGGAAGGTGTCACTCCCACAGCTCTGATTCACAGGACCTCCAGCCATGGTTTTGGGCATTGTCAGCGACCACGCTCAGTGCCTGCAGCCACTGAGTTTGGAGGCTTGGACAGGCTGTGAAGGTAATCTTCTCAGCTAACTTATATCTTACGAGGTATAAACCAAGCCTTTGTTGGAGCTCCTACTCCATGCAGCGCAGCCTCTGGGTTGAAGGCATCTCTGGAGGGTCCCAGGAGCATCTCTAATGTGAAGGTGTGAACAGCTTTGCCCAGCACGAGGGGTTGGGCTGCAGAGTGTCTCCAGCAGACCCTCATTTGCTCATGCTCGTTGTTCCAGGGAAATCAAGGCCTGAAGCCAGGTCAAATGATGTTGTCCTGGCTCAGAGTCAAGTCCCAAGAGGACCAGTGCATCCATCCGCAAGGAAGGTGATGGATGCCAACACACACACAGGGTGTGGATACCCCGGTGTCTGCAGGGGGGGACAGGGACTGGTTGTGTGTCTGCTGCTAAAACCCTAAGTATCAAGGAGGGTACCTGTTGGCAATTCACCCCACCCTGTGCTTCTGCACCAGCAAAGCTCTGGTGCAGTGCAAAAGGCTGCCAGGAAGCATGGGCTGCAGATTCATTTGTCCAGGAAATGCCAAACTCCTTCTTGAAGCCACAGCAGATGAATTGGTCTGAGTACAGCACAACGGCCAACCTTGGTACATCCAATGTCCGGATGCATCGAGCCTTTCCCATGCCTAGACGGTTAAAGGGATGTTGTGGGAATCAGTGCTCTCCCAGGGAGGGACATTTTTCCATCATGAGTTAGGTGACAAGACCCTCACTGCCCTGCCTGCCAGGGCCCTGGGTAGGAGAGCACATGAGTTTGCCTAGGAACTTGTGTCTGTTTGCTGAACTGGTCACCTGAACCCCTCAGGAAAGGGGTGGTTTCATCATGGCTCCAAGCACCTGCTTGCAGAGGATTCAACCCTGCTCAGGTCCCTGGCACCATCACTGGTGCCTGGCACACTGATGGGTGCTGTGCTAGGGCAAGCTAAAGAGCAGTCAGTGGGGATGCCAGGAAAGGGATAGAAAGAAGAGGGGAAGTAGATGGGAATGAGCTGTTTCAAACTTCCACACCCTGCATCCTTCATCTCCTTGAAACTCATCCTTTAGACACACACTTTTAGAGCTAGCCCGGAACAGATGCTGAAATGCAAAGCAAACCTCCTCCCTTGGCTTACTGGAGAGCTCCATGTCAGACCGAGCAGAGACCAGCTCAAGAACAACCCTGCTTCTCCAAAAGGTGCCCATGATTTACCATGCCAATGAGAAGGGGTCAGCTTGTGCACATAAAACTCCTGCTGCATGTACGTGCACGCGAGAAGAGATGTGTTTGTGCAGAGAGCAGTAGCCCCTTGCAAACAGGCTCCATTTTCCTCTCCTCTTGCTATTGCAGGGCTGCGTCTGCCACCTCGGTGGGCACTCACCAACCCTCTTCACCTCTGTGGGTGCTGCTGGCCGGGGCTCAGCAGAGCAAGCGGACACAGTGTGCTAGGGATGCTCTGCATTAGCCGCTCTGCCTGCTCTCACTATTTTTATTCCCTGTTTTTGTCCTTTTTTCCTGTTGTTGTTGGTTTATTTCCTGGGGAGATATTTGTCATTTTAATTAAAAAAACCCAAACAAACAAACAAACAAACCCATCCATGACAAAACCTGACATCAATAGTATCTTCCTGCGGACAGTTTGAAAGACAAACCATGCTCCTTCTGCAAACTCAGAGTAATTGGAGCACAGCATTAATTAATGATTTCAGTTAATTCCTCTTTTATGAGAGAAACCCACTGAGGCAGGTATGCCCCTCGTGTGACTGAACAAACAGCGTTTACCGGTGGCCTTTCTCCTCCTCCTCCTCTTCCCACCAGCTTCCCACTCACCAGGTCATTCCCCAGGCCACGGCCATTGTATGCAGCAAGACCTGGAATCCTGCTGCTGGCTCTGAGCAAGGACACATTGACTTCAATGCTTCAGGAACCAGGAGCTGCTGTGCACAGAGACAGATCCTCGCTCCCATTCCTATGCAGGGGCCCTGCCCACTGGGCACCAGCCCGGCTGAGGGGTGACAGGGGACGGGTCACCATTTCTTAGGGTCTCCATCTGGGTGAAACCGCCCTGCTCTTTGCTGGATGCCTCATGGAGCCCTGCTCCAGGCTGGAGAGCAGCAGGTGCTCAGATCGCAGAAGTCAGGGCATTAGGAAGCAGGCGGTGATGCCCAGCAGTAGTGACAGCGAAAAGCATCTTGCAGTCGCCTGGGATCCCAACGTGAGCGCTGTCACTGGTGTGCCTCACTGAAATCCTGGGCTCTAGGGCCCTGGCATCTGAGCATCTTGAGAGGCATCAACAAGCCACCCCACTGGGTGAGAACCAGCCCTCCCAGCCCCTCTGCTCATCCCACAGTTAGTGGCAAGAGAAGCTGAGCCGCCCAAGTTACCTCAAGGCACCCATGACAAACGCCCAAGCGGAGCCAACAGCTTTGCCAGCTGGGCACAGAGGAATGCTAGCTGTTCCTCAGCTTGGGAATCATCTCCCTAGCCTTGGGCTTTGCAAAGACTAGCTAGAAAATGTGGCTGTAACACAGACGGAGGGGGTTAAGAGCAGGACAGAAGAGCATGACTTTCACATAGAGCATGACAGCATTACCTTCATGCGAAAAAATGACAAGAACTGTTCCCTGATTTGAAGCCCAAGCCATTATTTTGGGAGCAGTGAAGGGTGGGGCTGCCTGCCTCCTGTCCATGATGGACCAACAGGGAGCATGGGGCATCTCTGCTGTTATCAGAGGGGAAGGTGCAGCAGGGCCAGCAAGGGCTAAAGGGCAAATGGGACCCACACTTGGAGGGAGAGGGAGCAAGAGCTGTCCCCCTCGCTGTGCCCAACCCAGGAAAGGGCTCTGTGGAAAGGTGGGGGACTTCTGCCTAGTCATGTTCTGGGAGGTGGCCAAGGGGCCAGAGGGGTTTTGTCCAGCATGGGGACAGTGTCCAAAAGATGTGGAATCTCTTCACTGCTGCTTCTGTTGGAATATAGAGGGAAGCACAGCAAGCGTGCAGGTAGTTTTCTGCTCAGAAAGCAAACCTCCTTCTGAAAGCAAGCACCAGGGGAGCAGATACCCTCCCACTCGACATCCCCCAGGGATGCAGGGTGCTCGTGTGCCCGCGGCAGGGTGCTGACAGGCCGGTTCCCAAGCGGTCTGAAGGATCGGGGGCGCCTTGGACCACAGATCGCGGGAGCGGTGCTGGTTTGGATGGGAGCAGGAAAGGGGGGTGACAGATCTCTTTCCGGCTCCCTGGCAGAGCTGCAACCCCGCACGACTCCCGCATGCCGGGGCGGCAAACCAAATGCGGGGGTTCTGATCCGCGGAGCACGCCAGGGTTCCCGGAGCGACGCAGGAGTGCGGGAAAGTTGGCAGAGAGACACCCGCCATTCCTGGGGCGACCGGGTGTCACCTCTCCCGGGGTGCGCACCCCCTCCCCATGCACTCTGAAGCCATGCTGCCGCCCCATCCCTCAGGGACTCTCGGAGGGGGGGGCCCGCGGGGATGCCCTGCCCCCTCCTTTCCCTCCCGACGCACACGGAGCCCCCGAGCAGCGACTCACCGGGCAGCCCCCAGGCCGCGCCGCCGCCCGCCGCCGAGCCGTTCTCAGCGGCCATGGTGCAGCGCCGCGCACGCCGCCGCGCCGTCGGGGGCTCCGGCACGCATGGCCCCGGCCCCCGGCTCCCGGCTCCCGGCGGCGCCGTGCGCGGCGGAGGGGCGGGGAAGGGGCGGTGGGAGGGGAGGGCCCGGCGCTGCCGGCTCAGCCCGGTCCTCCCCCCAGCCCCGGCCCCTCCCTCCCATGCTCCCAGATGTGCCTCCCCCAGATGTGAGCCCCGCTCCCCGCCGCAAAGACGCCGGGGAGCTGCGGCCATTCCACACGCCGCTGACCCCCAACCCAGATGTGCGGACTCGGGCCCTTCGGACAGATGTTGAGGGGGAAAGCGGAGACGGTGCCGGGCAGCACGGCCCCCCCCTTCGGGGCTGCGGGCGGCGCTGTCCGCGGTGCTGCACGGAGCGCTCCGGCCTCCCAAGGACCTCCTGCTGCAGGGTGCCCGGTGCCCGTCTGCTGCCCTCTGCTCCCTGTCCCCTGCCGCCGGCAGCTTCTGGTGCCTCCCGCACCCACCAGCTCCTCCGGACACCGGGAGCACGGGGGCCTCAAGGCGGGAGGGAAGGAAAGGGCGAGAGAGGCAGAGCGCAGTCCAGCACAGCCCGGGCAGAGGGAGTCCTCGGTGCACTCCCCGACCCACAAAATACAGTTAAAATCCCGTCCTGGCGCGAGCACCCAGCCGCAGACTTGAAAGGCACGACGGACTCTGCAGGGCTGTCACTAACACCCAGTGTTGGGGTTCTCCCCCAGGACCAAAACCATCAGCAGGTGGTTTCCCAATCATGCCACTGCCCCACCAGTTCTGCTTTCTCCTTTCATTGTAGTTATGAGAAAGTGACAAGCAAGAAGAAACAAAAGGGGGAGGATGGGGGGGAAAAGGGGGGAGTTGTAAATCCATCTTCCCTTCCCTCTACACCTTTCCCTTCTCTCTGCTTCTACCTAGACCAGCTCTCTCACCACCCCTCTGCCTCTCACTTGCTCTGTCTCACAGATACACATGGGTATCATTTCCCCATCTGCTCGACTCTCACACATACACACATAAATACACATAAACAAATAAACGCCCCACTTTCTCCCTCCTGAGTGATCACAGTCTCAAACAAGTTCCTACACCCCCTTCTTCACCTCCTCACCCTCCTCTCTTACGTCTCTTGCTCTGGGAGGTAGCACTTAACTAAAGGCTGGTGTTTCATGTCAATGTCTCATCTGAAATGTTAGCCAGATGTGCCCAGTTCACAGACTTGACCTCTCTCTTCCCCACATCCTGCAGTCTGGTGTCTTATCCCCAGAGATGAAACCACGTTTCTGAATCCCAGCAGAGAGACCACTATAAGATAATACAGACACTTTTCTCTGATGACACATCTCCAGCTCCGGGTGCTTTTCTGCACACTGAAAAGGTTAAAGCCTTTTGGCACTTGCATCCACCACTCAGCTGCTGCCTTTGCACACCAAGAGGCCCCTGCCACAGCAGCCAGGCAGATACTGTCTTTATTTGGTCACCCTAGGCCAGATCCTTGCATTTCTTTAGTGAGTGTTCAGTTAACAGCTATTAATTTTCTTGCCTGTCTTTGAGGAGTGAGAAGACAAAGCTCTCCCCATGTCAGCTGGTGCAGAGACACATGGCTGCACTGAGTGCAGTGAGGCTGCACTGACTTTTGCCAGCTTTAACATCTGCCCACACCATTTTTGCAGCCACCGGTCAAACCCCGACAAGGACTCCAGGCAGTCAGTTGGAGTCTCCTCACCCCAAAGCCCTGACCCCAAATAAATATCACCCTTTCACCTTCCCCCCCATGAAAATAATAATAGATTCACAATTATTTGGGCTGGAAGGGACCTTAAAGCTCATCCAGTTCCAACCCCTGCCGTGGGCAGAGAGAGACACCTTTCACCAGAGCAGGGTGCTCCAAGCCCCTGTGTCCAGCCTGGCCTTGAACACTGCCAGGGATGGGGCAGCCACAGCTTCTCTGGGCACCCTGTGCCAGCGCCTCAGCACCCTCACAGGGAAGAGCTTCTTCCCAATGTCTGATTTTAAACTCACCTCTGTTAGGTTAAAGCCATTCCCCTTGTCCTGTCCCTACAGGCCCTTGTAAAAACCCCTCTCCAGATTTCATGTAGGCCCCCTTCAGGCACTGCAGCTGCTCTAAGGTCTCCGCAGAGCCTCCCCTTCTCCAGGCTGAGCAAGCCCAGCCCTCTCAGCCTGTGTGAAAAAACCTTTGCCATGCTCTGGGTGAACTCATCCGACTGAGGAAATATCTTCTTCAAAGTCAATTTGAGTGCACTTGAGTTGAGTTATTTGATTGGTCTCTTGTTTCAAACTACAACTCCCCATGGATAGACAAAAGACTGTAATGAACAGCAAGAAGTCTTCTTCCAAAGCTGATCAGTCACGGAGATAAAAATATGTAACCAAACTGAATACAAAACTTTTTAACTTCTAACTTAGCCTAGGGCTATGCTCTCTCATTAGTCAGAAAAAGCAGTTTTTGGAAGCCCAGATGCCCCATATGTGTTCCATTTAGACACAGTACTTGCTTCTCTTGCCTTGACATATTCACACATTCCCTGCCAGTGACTTTCACCAGCCCCTCTTGCTGTCACCAAAGTGCCATCACCTTCCTTCCTAGGTCATGTAGGCACTGGTTATGAGAAACAGTAACTCCACTCCAGAGTCTGATCCCAGCTCCAACCCCTCCCCTGGCAACCTACCTTGAGCCAGGCTGTGGCATGGCACAGGAGGGACTTGTGGTTGCCCCACAGCAGAAGGCAGAGGCCAACCTTCCTTGTTCTCCTTTGAGATTAGGACCTGTGACAGCCTGAGTCTCCTGGCATCTCCTTGACAGACACAGCTTGATCAGCACATGTCACCCTGTAGGGATCTGGGATACCCCTGGAGCTGGCCATTTTTCATGTAACTGCACATGTCCCTTTGTTTCGTCACTGTACATCCATCACTGTGCTCCCATCCTCTATTTTTGGATGGCTTCTTTGTCTTTCTTTTTTGTTTTCTTTTCAGCTATGCCCAGGAGCTTTGCTGTGCCTGCTGTCTAATCAGTAACTGCTGCTCTTCCATTAACACTTGGCAAGGCTCCATCAGGCTCCTCCATCTCAAAAACTGCCCTCATACCAAAACACCACAAACACCTAGAAGCAGGCAAAGCCTCTCCTCTCCCTTCTGGACCTGGGGTGGGAGATACAGGGGCCAGTGGCAAGTGGCCACCTTCATGCTTCATCTTGGCTTGCAACAACTCCAACCCATACCCATCCTGAGGCAGAGGAGTGCCACTGGGTAGCCACTGGGTAGCACAGAGATGGGGATGTCTGAAGAGCAGTGAAGGCAGTTACAGATAATTCACTCTGGTTTCCCTGACAAGCCTGGGAACATCCACCTATTATCCCTGCAAGATTCCCAATAGCTGTACTCACATGTGCAGTGTAGCCAGCACCAGCTCCAACAGCTTAATGCCAGCCTGCAGCTGCTGAGGGATTTGGGGGTTCACCCTTGGTTCTGCAGCGCCACATTAATGGCAGGGTGAAGAAGCAACACACATTCAGACACATGCCTCAAGAACAAACCTGCTTACCACCATTTCTGTCCAGGCTGCCCCTTCCCAGCCCCAGCTTATAGAGAGATGCCCTCGTGACACGCTCAATGCTCCCTCTCCTTCCTTTCTGTGCCTCTGCAAAGCACTCAGGTTTTCTTTCTGCCTCACACACACCTTTTCATGCTCGGCTTCCCTCCTTCCAGCACCAGATCCCTTTGCCCTCAGGCAGATCCAGATTGCCTCTCCCAACAGAGCCCTGCAGGCAGCCAGCCCCCCTCCCTCCGACAGACGAACGCCCACAGACCCACTGAACCCATCCACATGGCTTTAATATTCATAAAAGTCAACCTTAGTCTAAAGAAAATGTGGTTGATGATGAAAGTATTTACATTGCAAATCACTTTTAATAACCCTCTGGTAGTCAGCCTGGTGATACATGCTAGCTAATCCGTCTATCAGCCCAACAACAATACAAACCCAGCTCCGGAGAGGAGAAGCAGGGAGAGAACAAACAGCCAGTGACAGTCAGCAAGGCTCAGCCCCCCCCTGAGCACCACCGCATCGAGGGAGATGGGCATGAAGGCTTTGCTCAGCAGTGGGTGAGAGCATTAAAGCATTGACACAGGGAGCAGGAGAGAATGCTCTGCCTGTGTTTGACCACAGGTACCCTGGAGGGGTTGCCAGGGTGGAAGGTGAGCCCCCAGGCTCACAGCCTCTCTCTGGCATGGAGCTAGCATTGCCTGGCAGGAGACAGCTGCCTAAATCCCAAGGTACTAACTCAGTCCCTCTGCCCCTGCCCAGGGCTGTGGGCAACAGGGTGATGCCACCCATGGGTGGGCTCCTGCCCTGTGTGTGTCAGTGGGTGAAACACAGCCCACAAGGACTTGGGTTGCTTCCCCAAGCCAGCATCGTGCCTGTGAGAGATGGGAGAAAGGACAGAACCTGGCAGCGACTTGCCCTTAAAGGGCACGGGTTGTGCATTCATAAAAGGGCTTAGAGCAGTGTAAAGTGCCTGGAATAGATATCACTCCAAGGCCATGTTTGCCTGGAACCTCCCACTGCTGCTCCCCCCATTAAGGACACACAGGAGCACAAGTCTTCCTTTTCCCCATCAAGCACAATCCCCAGGGAAACAGCCTTTCTCTCTTATTCCAGCTGTGCCCAGGCCAGTCACTCATGGATGTGAGGTGAGCCAGGAGCCAAAACATCCTGGGACAAAACCACACTGGAGGGAGTAAGTGATGCTGCAGGGGAAGGGGGAGGAGGACTTGCAGGGCCCGAGGTGGAGGAGGGCATGCTGCTGAGAGAGGAGGAGACTAAAGGCACCTAGCCATGCTCCACTACCTCAGTCAGGCCCCCAGGAGCCATCCACAGCCACATCTTCTCATGCTTCATGGCATGCATGGACCAGAGACAGAGGAACAAAACTACCACCGCTGAAGCCACATTAGATACATCACTCAGTGCTCAGCTGCTGCCCAGCCTCGTGGGCTGCTCAGAGACACAGGGTAATGAAAGATTCTTTCATTATTTGGGAAATGTCATTTTTAGCACCACTGAGGGATGCCAGAGCCACAGCCCCAGGGAGCAGGTGAATGTGTGCAGCCACACAGCAGATGCAGCTGCAGCGGCCGTGGTGACAGTGACACCAGCAGCACCCACTGCCCTGGGGTTGCTGGCGGGGCACAGCCAGGAAAGCAGGGAACAGCCACCCTGTCCAGGAAGCCAGGTGAGGGTGAAGGAGATTTTCGTGACTAATCATAGAATCCCAGAATGGTTTGGGTTGGAAAGGACCTCAAAGCTCATCCAGTTCCAAGCCCTGCCATGTCCAGGGACACCTTCCACTAGAGCAGGTTTCTCCAAGCCCCTGTGTCCAACCTGGCCTTGAGCACTGCCAGGGATGGGGCAGCCACAGCTTCTCTGGACACCCTGTGCCAGTGTCTCAGCACCTTCACAGGGAAGAGCTTCTACTTTGTGTCTATTCACACCTGCCCAGTGCACACTGGTGCAAGTCACACCAGCCCATGAACATCCTTGAAATGCCAGGGTACCACCTTACATCTATGCTCTTGGCTTGACCACAACTACCAGTGCCTTAACTCATGTGAGGAGGCACAGCAAGCAAAACATTAGACTTCATCTTGCCTGATGTTAGCCCTGGGGAAGTTGGCTGTTGAGCACTGCTGATCGCTCAAGCTCATCCAAAGCAGAAGGGCATCCACAGCCACTGCCTGCTGTGGCTTTCAGGGATGCGCAGGGAGCACGCATCTCTGGAGAGAATTAAACACAACAGCCTGTTGTGCTGCAGTCTCCACAGTCAACAATCATTTGCTTTTTGTGTTTTAAAGGGTTGCTGCTGCTGCTATTTTAAGGTTGCACTCAATTTTGTCACATTTGCCATATAAGCACGACTCCAAATATTTCGATATCATTGTTTTGTTGCAGTCCCCATTCTTGCGACTCTTGTTTGCTTTCTGGGTAATGGAAGGGGAAAAGTGCTTCTGAATCACTTCTTTTACACCTATTATCCGGAAAACAAGAAAAGGGGAGGAAAAAGAGTGGAAATAGAAGGTTGTGCTGTTCCTGTGCTAATTCCACACCGCTGCAGAGGATGGGACATCTCCCTCATGCCCATTGTGCCCTTGGAGCCAGGCAGCACGCAGGCCAGGCACCACCTCCCCCCAGCCTCCTGCCTGACCACCAGGGAAAAAGCCAACAGAGGCTCAAGTCCCTTGCACCGATGAATTTGTTAACTTTCCAATTTGATACCTCATTAATTCATTAACCCACAAACTCACTCACCCGCCTGCTCACACACAGCCCTGCCCGCACCGCAATGAGGGTCTCTGCCTTCCTTCCAGCACTGCACAGAGCACAGTGGCTGCCACCTCCCCTCCAACGGCTTTGGGGTCAGTGGCTGTGCTGATACCTTGCAGCCCGGGAGGTTGGTCTGTACCATTTCTATGGGCTGCAGGAGGTGCCAGTGACTGATGCAGAGCTGCAGGAGAGGATGGCTGCAGGACACACTGGTGCACTAGCACTGGGTTATGGGGATGTGAGCCAATAACCATCCATGGAGCCAAGACCATGGAGCTCCAGCCACTCATCAGAGGGGAATCATAGAAACAGCTGGTTTGGAAAACGCTTTTAAGATCATCAGTTCCAACCGTTCTCCAGCACTGCCAAGGGCACCACTAACCCATGGCACTGAGGGCTCATCTACACAGTGTGTGAACACTTCCAGGGATGGTGATTTGACCACTGCCCATGGGCAGCCTGTTCCAATGCCTGAGCACCCTCTGGGGAAGAGATTGCTCCTAATATCCAATCTAAACCTCCCCTGATGCAGCTTGAGGCCGTTTCCTCTTGTTCCATCCCTTGTTCCTCGGGAACAGAGACCAGACACCTTCTCCCTCCATCCTGCTTTGAAGAAACTCATCCCAAGCAAGGACACAAGCCCTGGCCCCACACAGACCCCGAACCACCCACCCCAACCACCCCATGGCTTGTGGCCCTCCCCGCTCTGGGGGTACCAAACCAAAACCAAGCTCCTCTGGGGCCTTCTCTACAGCCCCCCCNAAGAGACAGCCTGACAAACACCTCCAACAGCTGAAAGCACCAAACCCAAGGTTCAATCCTTCTGATGTTTTAAAGGCCAGCGCCCCCCCCCCCCCCAGGTTTCAGGTATCCAGCAGCCCTGCCTGCAGCTCAGTCACCCTGTCATCAGGTTTAATGTCTGCTTGTTTTAGTGCACCCAGTGTTTTAAATGTGTGCCTTAAAAGGATGCATTTCCCTCGTTTCCAGGTAATTGCCAGTGCTGCTGGGGGACAAAGAGCTCTGTGTGCGCTCAGCCTCCTGTTTGGACAAGATTTGTGCTCCACACACACATACTTATCTAGTGTAGAGCTCCGATTAATGTTAGTGCTACCTACAGATGCCATCACAGGGAAGAAAATCGAGAACACAGCAAGTGTGCAAAAACCACAGCAGGTAAAGGAAACAGCAGTTGCTGTGTCCAGAAAGCATTTAACACAGCCAGAACAAAGCAGAGCCTCTCTTGCCCAAGAACGATGCTGCCCATGTCCTATTATCTCCCTACACCTTGCAGGGACCCAGCTGCCTTCATCCCATAGCCAGTGAGCGTGATGGATGCAGTGTCCACAGCACTCACACCCCACACCCCCCCGTGTGTGGCTGCCCTACTCCTCATCCTGCTCCCAAACCTCTTCCCAATGAATTTTACCCCGGGAATAAGACCCCTGATCTGGCAAGGAGGATGAAGGCTATGTGCTGCCGTTAGGGTCTCCCACTCACCCGAGGCCTGTAGCCCCCACCCAGCCCCAACACTCACCAAGGAGACTCCACTGCCCCAAGGCAAGATGAAAACCTGCCTGAAGTCTCTTTTTGCTATGGCACAAGGCCATTTCCCGAGGCAGAGCCAGGGATGGAGACTCAAGGCTGCAGGAGCCTGTTCTCCGCCGGCCAGGCTAATAACCCTGTATTAAATTAGAGGCCAGGGTTCAGCTGCAGTTGGTTGGTTGGGGTTTTTTCTGAGCTGTCTGTTCAGATTTATCAGTGTAATTCCTGATAGTGCCTTGTCGGACATCATTACGATAATCGCACTGCTGCGTCTGGCGGGCGAGCAGGGGGCTGCTGAGGAGCAGGAGGGCAGCGTGGCTGGGGCTGCCTGCAAGGTGCAGCCCTGCACACCCAGGACCACTCACCCCATAGCTGGGAAAGGGGGAGGCACTAGGGCATGAGCCCCTGCAAGGGGACTCAATAGTCAAAATGTGACTGAATGAACCAGTGTGGCCGTGGGAAGAAGATACCGAGGGAGGAGGGAACCAGCCCCCAGCCAAGGCAGGTCTCCGTCCCTCAAACGATCTCACTGGGAAGCCTTGGGAGAGGGTGCACAAAATAACCCGAAGGATCTGGGGAAGCTGGAAATGAGCAGCTTCTGTTTTGGCATCGATCCCTCACCTTCCCTTAATGCCCAGTAATTGCATCATTTATTTAAATAAAGCATCTCAGGGCAGAGAGCACAGTAGGAGGAGGAGGGCAGGAGGCTGCCAGCCCAGCTCCAAACATCCATCCATCCATCCATCCATCCATCCAGTCATCCATCTATCCATCCATCCATCCATCCATCCATCCATCCATCCATCCATCCATCCATCCATCCATCCATCCATCCATCCATCCAGTCATCCATCCATCCATCCATCCATCCATCCATCCAGTCATCCATCCATCCATCCAGACATACATCCATCCATGCATCCATGCATCCATCCATCCATGCATCCATCCATCCATGCATGCAGCAGACCCCCTCCCCTCCAACAGGTGCTCCTTTACACACACATGTGTGTGCACACAGAGGCACACACAGTCCTCCCCTTCATCCTCCTCCACCTCACAGATAAACCAGTTCCTACTCTGCCCTGGCACTGGTCCCACATCAGCCCCAGTGGTGGATTCCATCCTAGCAGGATGGCGGCAAAGTGCTTCTCTCTGGGTACCCTAATGCCAGAGCCTTGCTTGTGGCAGGGAGATGCCCCAGCACAGGGCTGTATCTTCCCTTCCAAGCAGCAGGAGCTGGCTGAGGAGCCCCCAGCACAGGTGTGATGGAGGCTTGGGATGTTTTGGACATGGCATTGAGTAAAGGTGCCTTTGGGAGCCCACTGATCTTTACAGAGCATCCCTCTTTCCACCAGCCTCTGCCTGGTGGAGCTGCAGGAGGGAAATCACTTAAGGGAATAAATACAAATCCCGGCCCAGCCTTGTGTTTCTCTTAATGAAAACGAGCCTGTGATGGGACCTAATTCCCAGCCCCTGGATAACTGGGCTGGGGGATGAAGCCAAAGCAAAGGACACGGCCAGGCAGAGCCAGGGTGCAGCCAGGGTCAGCGAGGGACCACGAGCCCCTTGCAAGAGGAGGGCAGGAATTTGGCCTTGTAACCTGGAGCTGCCAACACCTCCAGAGGGCAAATGCTTCCACCTGCCTCACTGTAGACAGGGTGTTAACAGCCACCATGGCTTAGGTGGGACCTGGCCATGGTCACTGCAGGATGGGGGGTTCTTCAGACCCCAGCTCACAGCATCCTTTCCACACTGGTGGTACCCTTGGCAGCTGGTGCTCCATGCAGGTCCTTGGCTGAGCCACCCTTATCCAGCTCCTCCAGTCTCCCTTTGTGCATCCCCCTGGGCCATTGCTCCCACCAGCATGGCTCTCCCCCTGATGTTCCCGTGCAGTGGGATGGCTGGCACCCCATAATACAGCAAAAAAAACCCCAAATCAGGTTCTCCTCTTGCTACCATAAAGAGGGAAAAGCCTATTTTCATAGATTTTCAGACCTACCTGAGTGAGAGCAATGGAGGGACACCACACTCTGATGAGCTGAATTTATTCATTCCCAGCTGAATACCTGACCCTAGGTAGGTTTCATTATTGAAATGACAAAATACATCATCTCAGTGGTAGTACTGCATAAGGGGAAAGGAAGCAGCCATGATCATATTTGGAAGGTAAAACTGTTCTGTGAAAATCCATTGACTCCATCTGTTCAGGGCTTGGCAGCATCCCCAGCACAGGGGACGTCTCTTGTCCTGTCCCATGGGGCAGGAGCATGTCACCCATGTGAGCAATAGTGCAGAAGGACCCCTGCAGCACAGAGACCCTGTCCAGAGAGCACAGAGCAGAGCAGAGCAAAGCAGTGCTTAATGAAATATCCCCAATGAACTAAAGATTGCTGCCAGGGAGGAACAACCCCTTTGAACTGCAAAGGCCTGGTGCCAAACCAGCCAGGCTGCAAGCAGGGGACAGGGCAGTCGACAGGACAGATCCCATGCTCCTGCAGGGCTCAAAGGGCTTTTCCAGCCATTTTCTCAAGGACAGGACCTGCTGCATATGCATCCATCCCTATAGTAATAGCTGCCAATCTCTTGAGGGGATCCAAGCAGACCAGAGCCTCCATGCAACACCTCATCCCAGTGCTGTGCTCCAGAGCACAATCCCTCCATCCATCACCTCCTCAATGAGTTAAGGCCAATGTGCCCCTGGCCCAGCCAGAACCTTACCCCCAGCCTGGAGCTGGGATGCTTCAAATAGCTGCACACTGCGCTACAAACTGGACTTTGAGGAGGTCCATTAGGCCATCTGGACAGCCTTAAACAGCTGTGATAAAGATGGAGCAGGGGATGCTTGAGGCAGGGCGAATCTAAGCAGTTTCAAGGCTGTTCACCGGATTTATATTAGACATTAGGAAGTTCTTCCCTGTGAGGGTGTTGAGGCGCTGGCACAGGGTGCCCAGAGAAGCTGTGGCTGCCCCATCCCTGGCAGTGTTCAAGGCCAGGTTGGACACAGGGGCTTGGAGCAACCTGCTCTAGTGGAAGGTGTCCCTGTCCGTGGCAGGGCTTGGAACTGGATGAGCTTTGAGGTCCCTTCCAAGCCAAAAAAGTCTATGATCTGATGATTTGGCATTCACAGCCTGGCTTTGCTCTTGGCCAGCAGAGCCCATGAATCTGCAGCACCCTGGGGTGTGCCCATGGATGGATGCACCCAGAGTATCATCTCCAGACTGCCCTGCTCACACTAGTGCCATGAGCTGTGAGAGAGGCAGCGCTCCTAGGAAGGAAAGCCCATGTTCACTGATGCACACAGGATGAACAACACCCTTTTGCGGCACCTTGAAGCCCCGGTGGGGTTTTAGCTCTTATTCTCCAAATTCAATTTCCAAAGTAACTTCTAGGCAATGAGCTCAGCCCCACAGGGCAGGACCCACTGGTGCTGCTCATCCCCTGGGACCTCGGTCACCCTGAGCTGCACACAGCCCCATCTCACTGCTGCGACCTACATTCCACCTCCCCAAACATATGGCATTGCACTTAACTGCGTTCAACCCACAGAGTGCTGGATAGGGCTAATTTCCCATCAGGCTGTCAGGAAGTATTATGTCAAATACCTTACAGGAGCCTAAGCGTATTGTGCCGACACAGCTACCTCTGTCATCAAACCTGAGGTCTCATCAAAAACAATGCCGGGTTCAGCCATTCTCAGCACCTCCAGAGCAAACCCATCTCTGGGGTCTCTCCTGGATCAGTGCACCCAGGGCTGCAGCTCTGCAGGGAACACCCTGAACATCCCAGCCAAGAGCTGAGGCGCTTACATGACTTGGAAACGAAGAGTCCTTGGAGCAGGATCCTTACTCCCACCCTGTGCATGGCCACAGAGGATGGAGCAGGGTAGGAAAGGCTGGGCAGCACCTTGCGCTGTTACTGCTGCCTTTGCATGCTCAGCTCTCCTCCTCCTCAAACACTGCACCCCATGGCCCAGGCACTCCCTGTGTGTTGCAAACCCACCTTGTCCTTCCAAGTGCCACTCATTGCCAATCATACCGGGCCCTGGAGCCCAAAAGCTGCAGTTTCATGGCTGTGTTCAGCGCACCCTCAGCCACGCAGCAGAATCAGCCCCAATCCCTCAATAATAATTGTTTGAATTAGCATTTGCTTTGATGGAGGTGATCTGCAGGGGCTGCTGGCAGGGCTTCCCTGGGCACTTCTGCAGTGGGCAGGCAGGTAAGCGCAGCACTCACCTAAACATGCTTCAGCACACTATTACCAGCCTCCCCCATGGCCACCAGTCAGCCTTCATTAGCCCCTTTGAGCCTTCTCTAGTTCTGTGGCCAAAGCAGGATGGAGCTTGTAGCACCTACCCAGGCACAGAGCACAGGCCAGGCACCCCATGGTGGCTGCTACCTCCACGGCGAGCAGTCCTGTTCTCAGGAGCCTGCAGATCCAAGGGGAATGACCCCCAGGGGAAGGCAGAGCTGCATCACCATAGGGAAGTTTGACAAGGAGCCAGGGGAAGGAATGGAGCCGAGTTTAGATACGAGCCACCAAAGCGTGACAGAGCCCAGCAAAGGGCTCTGGCTTTCAGCAGAGCCTGGTCAGGAGCCAGAAACCAGCACCCTGATAACACGGATGTGCTCATCTTCCCCTCTAAAGCCTGCCATGGAAACAAATGATGTGTGAATTAAAGCTCCCCTGCAATGGGGTGGCAAAGCTCATCTTCCATCAGAGCCAGCCCCCGATCCTATCAGGGTATTACTGTATTATTGAGCTGGAGATTGAGGGTTTAATAACAGGCTTTAATAGCTATGATGGTATCAGGGGTCCAGCATTAAACTCCAGGAAGGGACATGGCTCTGAGGCAGCAATTGCATGCCAAAAAATCCTCAAGGATAGAAGTACTTTCGACCCTGCAGCAAACTGACACAGGTTCATACACAAATGATGTCAATGGGGGCATAAACCCATGTTTGCCAAGCACCAGCTTTTGAAATATCCTAGGGGAGCATCCTTGCCCTTGGGTACCCAAACCTCAATTCATAGGAGGACCTTTGCACAGGGACCTCCTCTCCTCCTGGACATCACCCCAGGAGGTGGTGGCCCAGAGCAGAATGGGTCTGGGGAAAGCTGTAGCAGCAGTGTACCCATAGCACCCACCTGGGTGGGAATAATGGCCGGGACATGTAGCTCAGCCTAAGGAATAGAAGGGACCAAGCCTAAACTACCAGGACAGCTCCTGGTTTCGCAGTGTCTACTGTTTACCCAGCCTCTGCAGAGCTGGAGTGAGGAGCTCAGAGGGTAAAGGTGGAGGGCCAGGGGGCCTTGGGAAGAACATAGCCCTCCCGAGCTGGAGAAAGGCTGGACACATAGGAAGGGAAACCTCAGTGGCTACCACAGCCCACAAGCCAGCCTTCAGCTCACCATCCTGCCAGCTACGGCTGCAGGGAGGCTCAGTGGGTGCAGAGCCCCTCTGCTTCTCTGATGGTCCAGTTTCAGCAGTGGTGCTCCTGGAAACCTCACGTTTCTGCCTCTTGCAGCAGTGGCACCTGCTTCCTGCTCACCTCTCTGTCACTTGCACCTTGCCTGTCCTATTGAGCTGTTTGAGCCCAGGGCCCCCAGTGCCTCCCACATGGCACCATCGAGCTGGAAAAGCCTGGCCCCGATCATCAGGCAAGCCTCTGGAGATGATTTGGATGGGAGCAGAGGGGAAGCCTCTCCAGGATGCTGCCAGCTCCTGGCTTGGATGGAGCTGATGCCCAGGGCCAGCATCCCAGGAAGGACTGCTTGACTCCTGCCAGCTCCCACCAGCGCCACACACCGGCAACAACTGCTGGAAAGGCAAAACAAACAGGAGCCGAGGGAGAGCTGGGAAGTGCTTCTGTGGTGGGGAACAAATCCCTGCACTGAGCGTGCTGTAAGGAGCATCCTGCCCAGGAGCTATGCAGGGGCTGCAGAGCAGGGAGGAGAGGCCCCTGCTCCTGGGGGGTGAAGAGAAAGGAGCCCCAGCATTAACTGGTGTTAGCTGGAAAGGAAAAGCTGCCGTGAACCCCCAGGCCCCTCGTGTGCCTCCTCCAGGCAGAGGTGGCAGGGGCTTGATGTTGTTACTCCTGGGGATATTCCAGTTGGACACAAGAGGAAAATACTTCACAGTGATAACAATCAGCCATTGTTATCAACAGACATCTAATCTAGGCTCTGCTTTGCCCAGAAAAGTTGGACTAGGTGATCCTTGAGGTCCCTTCCAACCTGGTGTTCTGATGTGCACTCTGCACACTGAGATCCCAGGTAGCAGTGGATAGCTCACATGCTGCATCCTCTCCTTAATTTGCCTCTTCCTGTTGGAGAATAGCTTCTCTGATAGATGGGGTCCAAGCAGAAAGGGGAGCTACACCCTGGCCAGCAGCCTGAGTGGTGGGAAGAGGACCTGGCTATGGAGTTCAGCTTCCATTCAGTAATGCCAGGCAGAAGAGATTCCCCATGCACCCGGCTGCCACCTGGTCCCTGCCCTCCCCTTCCTGCCCAGCACAGCTCCTGGTCACCATGTACCACCCAGCTATAGGGTCACCCCACGCTGGCCGCTGGCTCGGAGTCAAATGGAGGTGCTGGAGATGGAGCAACAGATTAGCAAGGGAAACATGGCATAGAACACAGGGGTCATAGGGACAAAGTGCTGTATCACCTTCCAGTCACAGCCCCCCATGGACTCCAGGTCTCCCCTCCAGGCAGTGCTGGTTTGGCTCCAGAGCATTCACCATTTGCAGGTGAGCACTGTGTAGGGTTCATACAAAGCCCCCTTCCAGCACAGCAGCTCCAACCATTGCCCCAGGCTTCTGGCACCTTCTCTCTGCCAAGATAACCTAAATAACCCTGTATCTTCAGCTATTCCCCTCCTCTTCCAGCTGATTATGGCTTTTAGAGAACACTGGCTTTCACCAAACCTGACCAACCCACCATTAACCTCTTTCCACACCAAGAACAGGCTGTTACTTTTGCCTCCAATTCCCACCTCAAATGGCTCTAGGAGGACTCTACCCTTGAGGTGACTCAGTTGCTTTAATAGCCTCTGATGAGGGATTTTATCAAAGGCCTTTTGAAAGCTAAATAAAATCCTTGCATTTCTGCTTTCCCCAGGATTTTGTTAGCACATTTAAAAGCTCCTGACAGGCTGAGGATGAGGAAAGCTTTGGTTCTTCAGATTATTTCCTGCTCCTACGCAAAGCTCTCTCTGTGCCTCCCAAATTGGGCCACCAAGCACGCACAGCTCTGCCTGGGGTTCCTCGGGCAGATCCTGTGGAATCTCTACGTTGCTCCTGGCAGGACACTTGCTTCAGCGCTGCGTTATCACACTGCAGAGAGCAGGTAAGCTGTGAGCTTTGCTGCTGTGCTTGTCCTGGATGTGGGCAATGCCACTGCCTCCTGTTCAAGTGCAGGGCTCCAGCCCTCAGTCATCCCATGGATGCAGAGGGTACAGGTCAGCTCAGTCCTGCCCAAACCAACCAGGGAACAACTGCTGGGACAAAACAGGGTAATCCAAGGCAGAGAGAGAGTTTTACTCATAGAATCCCAAACTGGTTTGGGTTGGAGGGCCCTTAAAGCTCATTCCAACCCCTGCCACAGGCAGGGACACCTTCCACTAGAGCAGGTTGCTCCAAGCCCGTGTCCAACCTGGCCTTGAACACTGCCAGCGATGGGGCAGCCACAGCTTCTCTGGGCACCCTGTGCCAGCGCCTCAGCACCTTCACAGGGAGGGATTTCTCCCTAATGTCTCAATCTCCCCTCTGCAGTTTAAAGCCATTCTTGTTCCACAGAAAGCATGGAACACATCATAAATAAACTGCGTTGAGGGGAGGAAAGTGAGCCCATGGTACAAGTGTGGTGAGCTCTCCCTCCTGTTCCACCAACCCACCTCCCTCCCTCAGGTCTCAGGAAGGGACAGAACCTGAGCTTGGCAGATTCTAGGTCTGAAACTCAAACTAAAAGCATTGCTCTCTCTACATACAAGCCCATACCACTGCTTAGTTGTGTGGCCACAGGAGGTCATCTACAAAGCACATCCAAGGCAGCATCTGAGGATTAAGTCCACCCACATTCATCCTGCCCCACTGCTCCTGTCTAAAGCCTGTATGAACACAGGAGTCAGGCTGCAGCCGCTACCCGCCTTTGGCCAGAACTACAGAGCAGCTTAGGAGAAACACCAGAGCTGCTGCTTTGATCAAGCCTCCATCCTTACCTCATTTGGAAGAGCTTCCCCTAGAAGTGTGGAATGAAAAGCTGCCTTGGAGCTTCAGACATGTCCTGAGCCAACGTTGAAGGCAGCCGCTGTGATCTGCTCCAGCTCCCACTGAAGCTCACTTACTTGCTCTGCCACCATCTCCAATGGGGACAGGTCTGGACCAAGGGAAGTCCTCGGCAGAGCAGGGTTCAGGCCTCTGCATAGCACTAGAGCAGAACATCCCAGGAGACCTCTCTCCAGTCATGATGGAAAGTTTTCTGTAGGTAGCTTGGCTCTGGCCATCTGTAAATGCTCTGCAACAAATCTACCAAGAGCAGGCCTCAAGGCTCTTCCAGGAATCATGCAGGGAGAGGGAAGGAGCTGCCAGGCTGAGCTGAAGCAGAAGCCTTTTTCTCCAGGCTCTGTTTCAGTTTGTTTTCAAGCAGAGCAGTAAACAGCTCTGCCCAGACCTGCACTGTCTGCCCAAGTCTTGAGCCAAGACATAGCTCTTCCAGCTCCCAAATGCCAGCACATCCTCAGGCCACCCCACATGGAGGCAATAGTGGGATGCACGAAACCCTCCTCTCCACACAAGGGAATCCCGTTTTTCAGGCTGCTCTCCTGTCAGACCAGGGATGTGGTTGGCTCAGGGCAGGTTTTAGAGCCTCATTAACACTCTGCAATGAGGCCTGGCAGCAGCTGATTTGATTTAAGGTTCATTTCCAGGCTGTGATTTAAGAGAAGATTTGCTTAATGTTCTTTAACAGACTCTTCTGACTGGGAGCTTGAGTGCTGCTTAATGACAGCCTTATTTATTGTAATGTCTTTGCAGGGCAGGATCCAGAGGAGCCAGGCAGGTGCTCAGGCAGCAGGGGAAGCATCCCTCACAGCAGAGTGGTAACACAGGGACATGCATTCCTTTATCCTGAACAGCCAGACACTGCACCCCTTCTCTGCATGGAGAGGTCAGCAAGAGTCTGCTTGGCTGAGATAGAGTGCTGCATCTTCACATACCATTTTAAGCAGGACAAGAGAAATGCTTCTCTTTCTCCCTGCTGCAGTACTTGAGTGATGGGAAACACAGAAGTGCCTGCTCATCTCCAGGCTGATTAAAAGGCAATCTGCAATCAAGACTCCACCATGCTCCTCCCTGGTTCCCAGTTTTGGGCTTTCAACTCAAAGGCTGAGCCTGCTCTTTCCTTGAGCTTCTGCTGTACCTATCCCCAGGGCCAAACACGGAGACAACAGCACACAAATGAAGACAGTAGGTCAAGCAAGGGTTTGTCATATTTTAATGACATTGATCTTTGGTGTTTCCCTCGTCAGCACTCACGCTCTCCCCGCCCTTCCTCCACAAGCCTGCTAGGGATGGAGAGTTACAAACGAAAAGGAAAATCACATTTGAGACTAAAAACAAAGTATCAGAGCCTGGAATTCTCCACTAGAAACTACATGTACAAGGTCAAGATTTCACATGCAACACCTTACATCACAGACCCATACCTCACACCCTGGCCTGGAGCTGAGAGACATTTCCTGCCCCCTTGCCACGGAGGTGCAGCTCAGTCCTGGCAACATGAAACCACTGGGATGGTTCATTCATGTTAATATTGGCACAGATTAGAACATCCTTGCGTGAACTGCATCCTGACTAGAGAGCAGTAGCCCTTGTCCCTCTCTACCCATCTATACATCAGCTCTGCTGAGGTTCCTGCCAAATACTACACTAACTCTCTAAAAAGGAAAGATTCCCCCACCTGTGAGCACATCCTGAGCCATGCAGGTTATGGCAAAGCCCAGCTCTTCCCAGAAAAGACCACAGTGAAAACAGGAGAGGTCTCAGAACTCCACACTGAGGGGAAAGAAGTGCTGTTCCATGGAGTGGGGCTATGGCCTGGAAGACTCCTCCACTCCAGCAATGGAGCTGGAGCATCACACTCAGGTTTGTCCAGTAGGACTGCCTTTCTCCAGAAGGATGCTGCAGGCCCCCTTTCCTTTCTTCACTCTACTGATCAGCCCCTGGGCATAAAAGGGCAGGAAAAGGAAAAGAAAGAAACTTTACGGAGGATGACACTGACCAAATTGCAGGGGTAGGGCTGAACTCAGGGGATCCCAAGGGGCTTTAAAATCTGCATAATGTGCAGCCAGTACATATTCCTGTTAACTCTTCAAGCAGTGGGAATGTTGGAAGTTAAGTATGCTTAATTCCCCATGGTTTCTCTTGCAGTCCTTATTCCTTCCCCACTCACCCAGGATAGAGAAGCCCTCTGAACCACCAGCATCCTGTCAGAGCCACATGTTCCTACTCTTCCAGCTCCTGGCCAGCTGTGAGGTACAGGTCTCTGCTGAGCAGTACAAGGGTAGCACCAACACACAACTCAATCTCTACCTGTTCCGTGACTCCCCACTGGTGCTGTCATTACTATAGAAGTTGGTACTGTCAGGAAGATGGTTATTATTAGTTAGGTCACTGTATTCAATTGGTCCCTCAGTGTCCATGGAGGATTGGACCTGCTCTGGCAGGTCCAGGTCACCAGCGCTTTGTCCTTCACTCCCACCAGGGGTTGTCCACGGGCTCAGGCCATGCTCTGAGAGCTGCATAGACTCTGAAAGGATCCGTCCCTCCAGCTCAGCTGCCATCTGCTGTGAACTGGACTGCAGTGCTGATGTGCCCTCAGCTCCAGTGGACTCTGCACCTGTCTGAGAGCTGCGGTGGATCCGGTGGCTCACGATGATGTTGTTGCCAAAGCCACCCATGGACGCCATGGTGGTGCTCTGCTCCCGCTGGACCACGGCAGTCATGCCACCTTCTGTCATCAGCCTTTGGATCCTGCTCAGGGCATCCTCCCCATTGGTCCCATAGTCTGGACCTTCACCTGCAAGAGAAAGGAGAAGTAACTTGGATGTAAAAGGCAAGCTACAACACAAAGAGAAAGCAATACTGGGTAGATGAATCACGCAATGCACATGTGCTGGGATAGAAGATGGGGTTTGTTCCACAGTGAGCCCAGCATTTTATTTCTATAACTTTCGGTGAGTGCCAAAGGCACTGAACTCTGTCAAGATGATCTTGGCCAATCCCACAGGTATCCCTCACAGACCTGCATGTCTAAGCCCTGGAGAAGCAGCTCTTATTTAGCCATAGAGGTGGGGAAAAAAAAGAGGAGTCAGAAGCAGTGTGTTTTCTCATAGCTGCGGAGACAGCCCAGCCAGTCCTCCAAAGCAGGAGAAAAAACCCCTCAATGTGCCCTGCAATAAGCCAAACATCTCATCATGGTGTTAAAGAGACCTGTGGCCTTTCCTGCTTCACCTGTCTGAGAATACCCCAGGCATCACATGATGGCCATCTCCCTGCTATCAGAGAGGATGCAGGCCAGGACCAGACAGCAGCTATAGAACGTGGTCTATGCTACCACATCACCATTGATCAAGGAAAGATCAAGTATGTAGGCTCCTGCTGCCCTTGACTGGTATCTTTTGGGAATGCAAAAAACACTTTCAAGATCTTTTGTTCTTTGTCTATCTCTGAACTCTCCCTTCACAGTCAGGCTGTACTGAGCTCTGAGGAGCCACTGTCAGGTGCCTTGGTTGCTGAAGATTACTTTTGAAGAAGAACAAAATTTCACAGAAAATCAGTCCATGTCAGAATTGAAATCCCCATGGTAGGAAAGTCCAACCCAGTTCTGTTTCCCAGCATCCTCCTTTGCTACAAACCCTACCCAGACCATCAGGGGAAAACAATCTGTAATCACAAACTGTTAGAACCATTCCACAGTGGGATCCTGATGATTCTTATTAAAGAGATAAATCTCACTCCCAGCTCCACGATGCTATTGCAGAGCTGATTAGATGAGAGAGGAAAGCTGTAAGTTCTCCTGGCTCCAAGAAGATGGAACACAAATGTCAACAAGAGTGGATGTAGGCAGGAGTTAAAACACAATAGAAACCAAAATGCCACACTCAGTAGGAAGGCAGTAGTGACTGGGGCTGTGGGGTGGAGATCATGTATCCAACACGAGAGCTGGGGTATTCAGCACGGTCTACACCACATCACTACAGAGGATAGTCAGAGCGGTTAAGATGGTGTGCAGTCTGTCAGTGACAGCTTATTCCCTTTCCTCAGTGGTACTTGCATTGAACACAACCAGCTTCCTCCACCACAGGGTATGGCTAATTCCATCTTCAAGCAAGCCTGCTGACATACTGCCCTGCTGTAGAAATACTATGGCCACCAAGGGCAAATTTAATTCTCACAAGCAGAATAAGTCCCTTTCTGCTAGGAGGTTAGTAAGCCTGCTCTATCCACTATGCATAGGGCAATTACAGAGCTCCTTGGTCAGAGCTTCAGTGAGACCACAGAGGCACTAGTAACCTCTTGAGAATCTGGACCAGAGCCTAGAGGAGTGAGCATAAATACCCCTGGGCACAGCCTGACCCAGAACTCTAGAAGAGAAATCCTGTTCAGGATGTGTCTGACGCATGAACTAGGAGCCTGGCTGACCTGCACAAAGACTGAGAACAGAGGCAGCTATTAGCGTGGGAATTTCAGTGTGCAAAACACACATGCCAGGGGATACTGAAGCATTAATCACAGCAGAAGTAAGTGAAAGGTTTGAGATGCATGGTTTTGGATTCAGTCATCGCTTCCTTCTGAGGACATAGGTGTAAGCACTTTGTTACCAACCATCTGGCCAGGCCAGAAGCTTAAGAAAGCCAAGATGTGCAACTTGGCTTAGAGACATGCCAGCCAGCCTTATCTACTCAAGCCCTGAAACAGCAGGTACTGTGCTCTTGACAGATCATTTACTATAAACCAGCCCAATACAGGATCTTTGGAACAGCGAGTCTGCAAGGATCCCCAGCCAGCGCTCCTCAGCATTACAAGCATGTGCTTCATGAGAGGAGTCCATGCAGGCAGAACACAGCAAAGCACCCCCTGCTCTTCTCTGCCCCTTAATTACCACATGCCATGGCTGAACATCCAGTTGGGGCAGCTACTTGCTGAGAAACAGGCAAGGGCTGATGCCACAGCAGTCATGAACCTTCAGATGAGGAGCACGGAGATACAGCAGTGTTGGAAATTCCAGAAAGACACCATTCAAGCAGCCAACAAGCGTCTGTTTGTCCTTCCCTTCCCCCTCCCTGCAGGTTTTGACAATGCCTTTGGCTGCCTGGTTCAAAGCTGAGCTTCCTGTGCGATGTTCCCTGAGCTGAGCTACACAGCTTCACATAGAGCCTGTTTCTACTGCCTGGAGACTCCCACACGCTTTCCTTCGCCAGGCTGCAGCGCAGACTGCATCAGTGCTCAGTGCAAGTGAAAGAAGCTGACTTCCATTTGGTGGAGGTTCACAGTGTGCACACAGGCACCTACCCAGAACAGCGGCAATGCTGTAAACCCCACACCCCAGGCTGCTGGAAGTTCCAACCTGCTGCAGTGGCCAAACCCCACTCCCTGCACCACCAGCTGAACAAAACCAGGACAGAGAGAAACCCCATGCTCATGACACTTCTGTCAGACTCCAGAGGGTTTAGGCATATTCAGAGCATGAACCTGAGCTTGTGCAGGAGCAGGCCAAGGACAGAACATCTAATTCTCCATATGGAAAAACCAATTCCTCTTCTCTCATTTTACGCTCAAACCTATATTCTGAAGTCTCAGGTTCTGTAAAATCCTTTATCTTAAGCTCTCATCCTTCTAAGCCTTTTCTGACTCTCTGGAGTCAGAAATATAGAAAAACCTCATAGTACACTACAGACAAAATTTAGAAGACTGAGTTAACCAGCTCCAATGTGTGAAGTACCACTGTTAGCACAACACTTGCCAATTAGTTCTCTGCCTAAGCTGTCCCTCTACCAGAATCCATCATATAGAAGGAAGCAATCTTGAGACACAGTCTTACCTTTCTCTGGACTGGGACACAAGTTCTGTGCCTGCCAGGACATAAAGCATCACCCATGGTTCTCTCTTCAATACAAGTAAGTACCAGTGTTGCATCCTCAGTGCTGTGTTCCTGCAAACCTTTTCTATTCTAACTGAAGTGACCTTTCCAGAGGTCCAAAGCCCCGTCTATCTCAAACACAGACATAAAACATCACTCTTGAGAGTAATTTCTGTCAATCTAGCTGACTGGCTCCAACATTTAACAAAATATTCCCTAGCGAATGCATTTGTCTTCAGAAGTCGTCTGCCATACTATTCCAGCAAGATCAGAGTTTGGCACAGAAGCCTACAAAGCAGAAACATCTGGCATACTTTCAATGGAGCTGGGTATAAGGCAAGAGCATTTCCACTCTTAAATGAAGTGGTCTCTGAAGTACTTATGGGAATTACAACTCGTTTGTCTCTCTGCATAGTCAGCACACACCTGATAAAGAGCCAAGCCCACAGAAGCAGAGATGAGATCGGGCTGTGGGATACACCAACACTGCTCTTGAATTTTTGCCTAGTTTCAGCTTTCCTCTTTCTAAACCCAGGAGTAGTCAGTAGCCATGCTTGCAAACAAAGCTTCAAAATTAGAACTAAGAGTAAGCACTGCAGAGAGATGTAAGTCTTCAGAGAACATGGAATAATAGCTTGGAGGTGTGAGCTGACCCACTAATTCAGATGCTCAAAGATAAAAATATCACCATTTTTAAATTAATTCACTCCTTGCATAAGAATAGGAAAGGGAGTATCAGAGCACAGCATAACCAGCTATGAATACTCACATCTCCCTTAGTGCCAGAGGAAATACTACTGGTTACTCTTCTCCCCAACCAAGCTCTGAAGAGGGTTCACACTTCCTTTCTATGATAGGTAAATCAAACAACTCCACAGAACTCAGGAAAGACACACACCAGCTTTGACTTGTAAAAATTCTCTTAGCAATATCTCACCTTGGTGATTTCTGAGTGAAACTTATGTTGGTAATGAGAGTTTAAAAGTAGCCCCCATAATTTAATCCCAAGGGAGCCAGGTACTCAGAGAAGCTCACATTGTAAAGGCTTGTGTAGTACATGCTTCTAGAACCTGATTCTATTTTTTAGGTAGTGCTTTTCAGAGGGTTTTTAAAGAGAATCTGAAATTTGCAGTTCTATAGTACATATGACACATATTTTACAGATGGATAGGCAGATGAAAGGCTAAGGGATCTACCCACATTTCTACTTGGAGAATAAAAGGCAGATCTGGAAGCTGATCCCTGGTGTCTCGATTCCCCTTTCCAAACTAGTTGTACAAGAATCACATCACATTTGACAACACCATTGCAGGAACATGCTCAGCTAATGTAAAACAATATGTTTGTCTTTATCATTCATGAGGCTTGGCTGAGGACAGGGTATTTCTGCCCATCCAGCCCCCTGACACATTCCTAATGTCTCAGATTAAATAAGTTACATCACATGCAGGCACACTGCATCTGCATCCTTCGGTATCCTCAGGAGGCTTTGCTCATACGAGGCAAGTTTCACTTGCGTGTGCAGTCTTTTTGCTACCAACAGTTTGAACAAACTGAAGCCCACAAACCCAAACCTTCATTTTACAGCCCTTTTTCCTCTCAAAGGTATCTGCTGCAACCTCTGAAAGCAGCTGGACATGATGGAAATTTGTGCTGGCTGGTGAGCAACACTTAAAGCAAATAGATTAAAATCTGTATATGCACAACAGTAGTCAATATGCTGCTTCCCAGAGACAGGCAAAGTAGCAATCTACTGACAGCAAGCCTTTAAATGGCTCCAACTTCAGTAGTTCATAATATGTGCCTACTTGCACAATGAGCATTGAGCTAGCTAGATTGTTTAGCCCCAGAGACAACGCAGATGATAGGGAAGGAGATGACAACTGCCTTCCAGCTATTTCCATCAAGTTTCTTTTTTAAGTGTGGGATATCTTTTCTTTTTATGCAGCTGGATTACCTGAATGATGTATGGATATACTGTAAATAGCGAGGGGACAGCATGGGTGCATAACCAAACAAGTGTCCTGCAGCTCTGCAAAGATCCCTCTCACTCAGCCTGCTGCACATTTTGCAGTTACATTCCTGATGGTTACTGCCACTTCTACCCTATTCCATAGATCCCACAGCCTGAGCAAGTGGCAGCCACAGCTTGACCCTGTCTGGACCAGGAACTGCAACTTCTAAAGGTTAAAGCTTTGGACTATTACATCTCATTAGAAAATTTTCCTGGTTTTTACGTGAGATTTAACTTGCCAGTTGAACACAGATCCTCCCCCATCATCCCTGTCCATTTGCAAGGGAAAGCATAGAATAACTCCCAACAGATTGTTTCTAATTAAGAGTGCCTCAAAGTTACAGCTCCATCACTATTTCCACTATGTCTGTCACCTTAAATAATTAGGAAACAGCTGAAACACTGTTTTAGACATTCATGATATCTCTCCTTGTTTTCTCTTAATTTCTTTGGTTTATGTGTGGCTTGGGAGCAGAGTTCACAAGGCAGCTATCAACTGCTGCAAACCAAAAAGATACAGACATTAGAGGGATTCACTTCTAATAAAGTCGTTATATACTCATTCCTCCAAAGGAGGTAGAAAGATAATCAGAACAGCAAAGTCCCCGCAGAGCTTTGCATGAGAAAAGGAAACTATTTATACCCACACAGAGCTTAATTAGATTTCTGATGCAATTCTGCATACTTCTTTTTTGTACAGTAAGCACATATCTGCAAGAAATGCCCTCAGCCAGAATTCCCCACAGCAGAGGGGCTGACGGGACACAGGACAGAAACCCACTCTTGGGGGTAGCACTACCCTTTCTTTTTCTTTCTTCTTTTAAACATTAAAGGTTTTTGCTTTTTTTATCCCTTCATGATAAGGTGATAACTAAAACACTTTCCTTTACATTACTCTGAATCACATCTGATGTATCCATTCTGCTGCTGCTAATGCTGCTAAGCCTTTACGTAGTGATTTACATCTTTAAAACCCCATACAAAACACTAATTAATCTTCACAGCCCCTGGTGTCCTGTGCTATGGGAAGACTTACTCCCATTTGGTAGATGACTGATCTTAAGGTCATTTCCAACCCTATCTATTCTATGATTCTATGATTGATAATTTGCCTTAGGTCACACACCAACTTAGCTGTAGTACATTTTTGCTCTTTTTTTTTCCTTTGTGTCCCTGACACCTAGATCCTGCTGTTAGGAAATACTGTTTCCCTTTTACCAGATGAGCTGTGGTAGATGCAGTGGGCAAATTAACCATCAGAAAAGAAGCACAGAGTCTAATCTAGCCAGCATGAACACACTGGATGAGCATCACAGGAGTTTATGATGCTGGAAAAACAGTAATCTTAACGTCACAAGGAGTGCAATGGGGCTCAAGTGTAATGTGAAGCATGAAGACTCTTGGACGAACCAGAGCACTGATGTTGCAAGTCCCTGGCTAACTGGCTGAGATGCTGTTTAACAGCAGCTGAAAATATGTCTTTCTGCTTCATTTTGGGTCCTTGTACTATTCCTCTGCCATCAATTCAGTTGGGTTTTTGGATCCTACATGATCCTTCCAATAGTTAATGCCTTGACAGCTCCCTGTTTTGAGCTGCTCTTGAGCCTTTGCTGAGGAATTTCCACTGAGGATGTAACTGACATAAAAACTGATCAACTACAGGGCAAAGACTGCTTGGCTCATCTCCAGTGCATGTATCTGTCCTGGAATAATTCCTTTGTTCCTTACAAAAGAGACAGGAGTGTGACAGCCTATTTTGCACATGAGATCCGTTTGCAAGGGGACATGTGGTAAGTCAGCATCTGAGCCACAAACTGCATCAGATGTGGAACTTGCCAATCTTCTTCCAAGCGGAAAATGGAGACAAAGAAAGGTCTCTGTCCTAGGTTTGCTATCTACATTTCCTTTCTTTCAAATGTTATGTTTTGCTTCTTTATAGAGATACCCTGCCCAAGGCACTGGTAAAGGACAACGCTTCCCCATCTCATTAATGGTCTAGTTAAAACCCATGACCTAGTTCTAAAAATTGAAAGGTTAACTAGAAAGAATGAGATAATGAAACCTTCAGATGATTCAGAACAGCAGCAGAGAGAAGCAGCACTGGAGAATTCCACTGGTTTAGCACAGCAGAAAAAAACCTCCAAGCCTGCAGCATCAGCCATCATGGCCTTGATGCAGCAAGGTCTCACAGCATCCCCTGTTCTCAGTCGGTATACCACATTCAGTGTGGTCTCACAAGTTCAGTATTAGTCCAGATATCCTATGTTCCAGCCTTACTTACACACCTCAACTGTACTAACCTTCAGGAGAGGTTCATCTCAGCTCAAGAATTAGACACCTTTGAAAAGAAGAGCAGAGATCAGAGTAAAAAAAAGCCTTATCGCACATGCTGGAGGCTGCACAGCAGAAACTCTAGAAGAGTCACATGCCAAAAAGCATCCTTCAGAGTGACAGAGCACAAGCAAGCATACAGTCACAAACAAGCATGTCATGGGCTGCTTCCCGAAGATAAGTGGGTTCACCATGAACCAACAACTTCAAAACTGTCTCCTCAATTTTCTCTGTCCTTCCTATATATATACTGCTCAACTCCATCCTAGCAGGCCTTCAGAATTGGATTCAAGCACAATGCTACAGTATAGAGACAGGAAGCCTGGACAAGACCATCATGCGTTCAAAAGATCAGTGATTTTATCTTCATATAGGAATTGCACATCAGCCACTTCCAGCCCTTTATGTGTTGCTAAGTTTTCCTGGACTGGGAAACACTAGAGGCATTTCTGTATAGCTGAGCTGGACACTTATCAAAGTCTTCACTGACCAAACTAAACAGAATACTCATACCTGCTTTGTGAGAAGTGATTTACAGGATTTTATTTTGTGTTCAGGTGCTGAGCTTATGAATCCTGCACAGGTTTTAGATGCAGAGGTTGAAGGACCAAGCAAAAGTAACAGAGAGGCAGAAAGGATAATTCTTAACAGTTTACAGCTTTACGTATGGTTAGAGTTCAGGAGGAGTGGTACCAGTACAGCTGATTCTACAAAGACACAAAGTTCTGGGGAAGAGTTCATTTTGCCTTCTAACAGTATGTAGAAAAGACAACTTCACCGTTAACATGGACAGAGATTCATTCTCCTGATCATCTTGGCCTGGCTGCGGGCAAATTAGGCTGGAGAAATCTTTGCTGAAGATATAACAGGAGTGTTCAAATCACATAATGGTTTGGGTTGGAAAGGACCTTAAGATTATCTAGTTTCAACCCCCAAATCCACAAATGCACTGATAAGATGTGGAAGCTATATGGAAACTCTTTGTTCACCAAGGTAAGTTCTGCCAGATAAATCATTGCTTGAGCTCCTACCTTCCCCAGTCCCCGCAGAGGCGGATTCCTGCTCCTGTACCTCCCTCTCTGTCTGAGTCTCTGCATTCTGCAGCTGAGGCGCCAAGGTCTGGGTACCCTGGGAAGTCACAGAGGTAGGGGGGTTTCGGGGTTGCAGGCCTATGGCGTTCATCAAGCCCATGTCTCTGTCTGTCCTCCATGTGGCTCTGCTGGTTCTGAAAAGAGAAGAACAAGTAAGACCAGGAGCACTGGAGGCAAAGAGCTCCAGCATGACTGAAGCATCCATCTGAGCCTCTTCTTGCCTCCACTTCAAGCAGGCATGGGCTAGCCAGTATGTAGATGGGGCTGGAGGAATTGTGCCCTGCACTTACTTACACACACACACAGACACCCCTCTTCAGCCTCAGCTGGCTGGTCCCTTGAGTTTTAAGCCAACAGCCTTATAGTCCACTCACCCTTCCATAGAAGCAGCATATCTGACAGGCACAGATAGAGATCCCTGCAGCATCACTAAGCCTTCACTACAACTCTGTCTTGGGGTCACTGAGTTGAGCAGGCAACAAGACGTGCAGCACAGGACCACAAACACACACACAACCTTCCTCTGTGTGTCAGCAGGGTGGTTTTAACTCCCAAGGATACAGCATGTATCCCTTCCCTCCTCTGGACCTCCTAGTTTGTCAGCATCAGACATGAATGCACTCCAGCAGGCATTTCTGCCCATTCCAGTTGGACAGGAGAAATTCTCTGTTCTCAAAAGCAAACAACAGGAACCACCTCAAGGCTCATTAGCTTCGCAGCATCAAACAGTTGAAGTGTATGACACTTCAAGAGCTGAGTCTTGACAATGCTTGGATACTCTTTCCAAAACTGACCTCTGACTGTAAGTGCTGGGAATGGTAAAGAGATTCTAGGAAATACTGCTTCATTCACAACCTTCTTTCATAAGGTTTTGAAACCTGCCACACTTTGCTTGCTCTCTCTATGAGCCAGCTCATTCTTGAGCAATATTTTGCCTTCAAGCTGCTCCTAAGTCTATCAGGCAAGACTGACATGTGCTGTCAAAACCCATTAGTGGCAATATCCACTCACATGGCAGAGTAAAGAATCTCTATGGCTTATTTTTTACCCTCAATCAGACCAAGGGTGCAGGACAGCACAGACACTGCCCTGTACACCAGCTCAGAACTCCCTTGGAATCCTGGAGCTCACAATTGAGAAACAAGACTGTTACCCTCTTGCTGAGAAGAGCTGGCTTACAGACAGTACTCATCACAGGGGCAAGAAGCAAGGGTCTGTAGCACCACCCTCATGTTTAGAATAACTAAACTGTGCATCACCAGACTGGATGAAGCAGCCAACAGGGATTTAGCTGTATTTTTAGAGTTTATTGCTCAGAAATAACTGTTCCATGACCAGAAACTAGAGGGATGAAATCAGTCACCAGGACTGCCCAACGGAGTTGCACCCATATCTGTGAAACCTCTCATTCTTCAGTTATCTCTCAAAGGCCATTTTCTTTGCATTGTGTTTTTGATGCATCAAGCACCACATGTTCCTGCTGCAGCTTGCTCGCGGATGTTAGAGAGACCATGAATGACATCTTACTTCACTACCACTGGCAGCACTTTTGGGCACTGGGTGTCAATTGCTGGAAGTAGGCAGGTGACCCAACTAGGCAGTATCAAAATGAGGGAAGTAACTGCATATTTAAAGCAGCCAGTGCTAAAGGAACAAAGAAGAGGTGATGCTGTCAGATGTAACAAAAGCAGCAGAAAGGGTCAGGTCTCCCTAACCCACATCCAGGAGACTCACCCAGGCCGCTCAGTGCTCCTGCTGCTGGAATGCACAGTGAAGACGTTCTCATTCATCTGGTCCCAGTGGTACTCAACTCCAGAGTTTAAGGCCCTTGCAACACCAAAGAAGGAAAACATATTAGTATGAGAGGACACTATTCCAGCCAGCACACATTACATTCCCAAAACACGAGGGACAGCACTGATTCCTGCCCTGCACAAACTAGAGATCTAGCTCAGTTCATATTTTCATTTAAAGGGCTCTTCACCATAAACAGCCTTGCAAACACAAAGCTATGTATTGCCCAGACTGCTCTGGAATATTCCATTCATTTCAATTCAATATTAGCACCGAGGCACAGCAACAGGAGCAGAGAGATTTTCAGGAAATGAAGACATACAACTGTATATATAAAATCAGGTTATCTTAACTCCAAGTGACTGTTAAACAAAGAACTGGAATAGGAAGGCTTGCTCTGTGGTGCCTGCCAGCATTCCTTGCACTAGGTAATGTTAAGCAAAACACTGCTCTTATTTGACATTTAGTTTCTTTGCAAATGGTTCTCATTCTACCTATAAATAAATCTCCATACAGCCCTCCCATTGACAGTTACTGTGGAACAAGGGCAGATGTAGAGAATATGTTGACAAGTTTCCACAGAAGGGTTTGTACTGCTTTTTGTACTGGATCAACTACTTGTGTATATAAAAAACTCCGAACATGAATTTTACAGCTAATGCTACTAAGTTTAACAGAGAAGCAAACGCTCTGGCAACCTTTCACAGTGCATTTCCCTAAAAGATACATGAAGCCAGGGGCTGGCTAATCACAGGAACAGGCAAGGTTAACACTGTATAGCTATTTATCACATCATTGCTGAAGAGTACAGGCAAACACAAAACCTAAACCACCATAACCATAACGCTCTAAGCGTGTCTCCCACTATTCTAAGGCCAGCAGTTAGACTGGAAGAGGGTAAGACCAAATCCAGCTTCCCCTGTTCTCCACAGAAATCTCAAAGGACAGGCACACACTGTGCAGTCCAAGGCAGGATGGAGATCTCCCACCTCCAGAGGCACTATGGAAGAGACTTTCTGTTCAGCGTTTTGCCATGCTGACACACCAGCTGCCATGTGTGAGCTGTGGGTTTCAAAACCAGGCTGTATACCACCACATGGCTGCTGGACTGCAGATATTTGATGGTGGTAGGTGGAGAGTTAATAGCAAAATAGATCCTGTATACGCAGAAGGGAATTTTGGCTGAAGAGCTGGACTTGCATCACAGAGCAGACAGTCTCAGAGCACGAACTAAGGGTAGTCCCATAATCACAGAATGGTATGGGTTGGAAGGGACCTTAAAGCAGAGACACTTTCCACTAGACCAGGTTGCTCCAAGCCCCATCCAGCCTGGTCTTGAACACTGCCAGGGACGAAGCAGCCACAGCTTCTCTGGGCACCCTGTGCCAGTGCCTCAGCACCCTCACAGGGAAGAGCTGCTTCCTAATATCTCATAATGTGAAGGAAGGATTCAGAGCAAGTGGCTGGTAGCTGCTTCTGGCTCAGGCACAAACATAGTGTTTTACATACATATAAAACTGTTGTCCCTGTAATGAGATGCCTCAGCAGAACTGGTAGGAACCCCAGTTCAGAGGATGCTGCAGATCAGACATGCTGCAATGGCAGAGCTGAGTGTGCTGGAGACTGCTTGGGTGACAGCACCCCAGGTTTGGACACAGGATGAGAGCTGGGGAAAATGAGGTCAGCACAACCATGCATGGAGCCTACAGGAAGGGATCAGTCATCACTTTAATTTGTGCTGAGCTGGGTCTGTGCTGCATCCTACCCCATGGAAACAGCTGCCAGGGAGATGCTGATTTAGAAAGGCCTCAGCATTAATTGCTCTCCACCTAGCACCTATCACTAAACCCATGCCAATCTGTCTGGCTGCTCCATTCCCTCTAATACACTGAGACTTGGCTGTCACACTTTGTTGTTTGCAAAGTAGCACACTCCCATGGCAATGAAGACTTTCTGACCTGGTAGTCAACATTTCCATAAAAAGCCGAGTTTGCTTTGGATCTGCAGCTATTACACAAGAGCTAAACTGACCCATGCTCTTCTCCCCCTCCTTCCACACTTCTTCATGCTCTCTGAAGTACAGGCATGGTCCACACAGCCACCTGCATGACTATTATTCGTCACCAAGTTGCTCTGTGTGCCCTACTTGTCTTCACCAGTTTGACAGCTCCCAAGGCATGAAACAAGAAAACTTCAAAGGCCGAAATGTGTGATTCCTGTCCTGCACAGAAAGCTCAGCTCCTGCATGCACACACATACTTTGAGTCTGATTCACCTCACTTCTGCAAAAGCACCATGGTACCAAGCTGACACGCAGTACACCAGGTTAAAAACTCCTGTCCCTCTGCCCCCCTGTTCTGCAGAGGCTCACAACTGTACAGGCAGGCTGTTGGTCAGGAAAGTCTGTTCTAACTCCATGCTGCCAGTGTGTACCTTTCCCTGGATGACCAAATCAATAGTCATTCCATTTAATACATGACTTTGCACATTGGTTTTAAATGCTGCCATTTATCAACTGAATTTTACTGCCAGAGTCCTATTTACTCATTTACTGCCAGAAAATCGAGGACTTTGCTTTCCTTTCCCATCGGAGGACCTGTACCAGCTGGTGCCACTGCTCCCATTGCTGACTCTGGAACACCAATGATGAACAAACTTAAGCTGAGGTCATTAGACTTGGCCATGTCAGGAGTTTAACATCCTCAGCACCACATGAACTTGGCTTTTTAAACTGGACTGAGTGTGTCTCCCTGCAAGGCCAGACAGGTGGCTCAGAACAAACAGCCGGCACTCTCTCCCTCAGCACCATCTTTGCCTCTTTTGCATGCATCTGCATTTCTTTGACCTAGAACCCACATCTGCCTCTCCACAGCCCTATGACTATGTCATGGTTTAAAAACCCAGCCACACAGCTCATTCACTCACTCAACCCCCCTTTCTTGCCCTCCCCTGCTTCCAGAGGGATGGGGAGGAGAATCAAAAGAATGCAACTCCCACAGGTTGAGATAAGAACAGTTTAGTAACTAAGGTATAACACAAATCACTACTGCTACCACCAATAATAATAATGATAAAGGAAATAACAAGGGAAAAGAATACAGTATCTCACCAACCACGACAGGTAACTCACGACACCGCACCCCAACTCAGCACTGACCATACAACCTCCTCCAACCCCCAGAGAGAACTCGCCCTTTTGGGTAACTCTCAGTTACATCCCGGGCATGACGTGCTATGGTATGGAATACCTCTTTGGTCAGTTTGGGTCAGGTGTCCTGTCCCTGCTTCCTCCTGGCCTCCCCTCCTCCCTGGCAGAGCAAGAGGCTCACAAAGTCCTTGGTCAGAATAAACATTACTTAGCAACAACTAAAAACATCGCTGTTACCAGTTTTGTTCCCAGGTTGAGTCAAAACACAGCTGCACCAGCTACTAAGAAAGAGAAAAATTGACTGCTATTGCTGAACCCAGGACAGACCAACATCCAGCTTGCTCCCCATAGGGTCTTCCAGCCTTTGGACTGAAGCTGCAGAACAGATACTTCAGACTGCACCAAGGTACAGTGAGGAAAGCAAATCTCTGAACGGAGGGAACTGGCTGGGTGCTCTCTTTTATACATAGATCATCATTTCTCTTCTTAATAACAAAGATTTCATCAAAGAAACACTGCTATTGTATGGATTGTCAGCTTTAAGACCATACCTGCAGTAGAGACTTGATCACATAATCACACCTTAAACCAACTCAAGTACACAGCAAAATGTGTGTGACAACCATGATTACCTTGGTTTAAAACAGATTTTCGATTAAGCTCCAAGATTTGCTCTGGTTTAACCACACCTATTTAAAACAGTGCAATCTCCCTGTTTCAGGAAGCCTGAAGGTTTTTTAACTCCCAATGCAAAATATTGCCTGAATTCTGTACATCAGCAAGCCTCACACAGTATGTTTCCCGGGAGATTTGCAAATCAAGGCCTCACTATTCATTTCACAGAAGCAAAGCTTACACTGGAGAAATGAATATTTTCAGGTGATGTAAGCATTTAACTTTTGCTCCATCAAACTCGAGACATGGAAATGCTGGAAGCATTTTACATTTTCCAAGGCACAGGTAGAAGCTCTGTGCAGCATGGCGCATGTTGCCTCTCGGATGTGGATGCAGTAAGGAGGACATTTGTTGCCCAGGGCTTTGGGGTGAAAAATTGCAATTTTCCACACTATGTCAGTCATGGACAGTGAGGTCCACTTAGGCAAGTTCTTATTTACTTCCTTTTTATGGCTGTCACTAAGCTCTCTAAGCCCTCCCTGGAAATTTCCATTAGCTTTCTTAAGTGCAGAGCTGCTCACAGCTTGGCTTTGCCAGCAGGGGTCTGTTCTGAGATGGACTTTTCCTTCAATGCCTGTGTCCAGCTCATATTATTAATGAGCTTGGAGAGGATGAAGGGCATAGACTTGCACGCTTTGCTGAAGGGTGAAAAATTCAGAGTAGAGCATGTTAAGTACCAAGAGCCACCAACTTAGGCAGCAGAGTCAATTCCATCTGCAGGGATGTTATTTCTTACACAGCTCAGGTATGTCCTCCTAAAGAAACTAGGACCAAGTTCTAGGATTTAAGGACTAAATTATTCATACATGACAAGAAAGCTGAAATACGATTTACTGCATTGGCTTAACTGGTATTTGAAAGTAAATTGAGAAAGCACAGGTCAGCACAAACTGACTCAGACATCTGGGTAATCCCCCAACTGGCACATCCAAAACCAGGAGTTGACGAGGAGGAGGGATTAGGACAAAAGTCCCCAAACTCCATCATAACAATATAGCTCAGGGGAAAGGTGGCAAGGCAAAACCCCCATAATTTGCAAGTAGGGTATGCATGTCCAGGAATGCATAAATGGCACTTGCTGTCTTTTTAGTGAAACCACCCCCAGTACTGAAGAAGGCAGCAGCAATGAGCAAACGCACCGCTCTCCTCCCTCAAATCCTGCCACATGGAAAGGCCCACCCATACCAGTACCACCAAGTACCATCAAGTCTGCTGAGGTACTGATTTAAATCTTGATTAAGACATTGTTGCCTATGATATCAGCACAACCCCATTACTAGAATGAAGATTGTGGCAAGCTTGACACCACACAGTGTGCACCTAGGTGAACAGCTGATGTTCACACTGCCAAGGTTTGCTTTCTCACCAAAGGAAATTACTCTTTAAAGCTGATACCCAAGGAAACACAGTGAGCTACAGAGAGCAAGGTGACACTATGCTAAGGAACCGGAAATCCAATGTCCTGGTTTGGGAAGGAAGCGGCAGCATGCAGTATCTCACGCAATGCAACACTCGGCCGGATCCCAGATGCACCCTTGTCAGCAGCTCATTATCTCTTATGCCGGTGTGTGATGATCAGCACAGCAAGCCCATCCCTAGCTCCCATGATTAGCTAGGCAACGGTATTGTCAGCACAAGGCAAAGTTTGGCACTCCTAGCAGCTGCCTGGGTAGGAAAACAATAATTTCTAACACACTACTTCATAAATATTTAGCTTTCTGTGCAGGCGATGAACCACTGCAGAGACAAATCCAAGTGAAAATTGGCTGCAGTGCAGACTGTATGGAACCAGCTAACAGGATTCCTGGAGTACCTCTGCTGGGCAGCAATTCCCTTTGACCAAGGAAGACATGCAGCTTCACTGGCACTGGTCTATTTCAGCACACACCCTTGGAGTGCAGCCTGTATATAAGTAGCAGGAGAAGAGCACGAGATCAAGTGCAGGAATTCCTAACAAGATAAGTCATAGAGAACACAAGATCTGCAGTTTACGAATAACAACCACCCAGACATTTAGGTGATGTATAATATTATCCTAGTCATCACATTCGGAGGAACAATGGAAAGGTCACCCCTTCACAACTAGCAGTAGGTGTATTTTTACTCCTTATACTGATACAGCCCATTAATTTTCCAGAATCCTGCAAGCTTTGCCCTCTTGGAGAGCAGCAACCATGCAGAAACACATCCTGACACCTACCTGAGCTGCCAAAGGTGCTGCAGAAGCAGGACAGAAAGCAGCTTGGTGCAGCTGGTGCCTGCTGCAGGGAGGATGCCAACTCAACCACAACACTATGCAAGGTGACTGGCCCTTTTTATTTGATTGTGGAGTCCTGCCGGCTAGGTTAAATGCTGTGATTTCTGAAAAGCCTCTATTCAAACTCACACCATTTAAATTAGGACAGCCTTGTAAGTTTGGAGATAGAAAACAGAGACTAGATAGAAGACAAGTCTCTAACAATCATCCTCCCTGGGCAAAAATGTGATAGCTAAGGAAGGGTGTCGTCAGTCACCTAGGCTGTTAGATACCTCAGAGAGAGAGGGGAGAGATTAACACAGTACGAAGAACCCAGACAGAATGGTTTCTTCTGATCTACAGGGTCACTGCAGCTAAAACCTAAGCAACTTCCAGGAGTCACCATTTATAACCCATGAGCAAACTCATAAAATGAGTTGAAATGGAGGACACTCCAACAGAAAGCATAAGAGGAATTTGCTTTGTATTTCAAGAGAAAAAAAAGTCTTAAATTAAGACTCAGACTTCCAACACATTCAATGAACAAGGAAAGGAAACTGATCAATAAGACAATGACAGTGCAGGAGAAAGGTTTGTATGAAAGTCTGGATGTTCAATTACCTTGGGATACAAGCAAAGATACTGAGGTTGAGAGCACTGCCCTTAAGGACAGAAAGCTACACAGCAAAACCTACGTTGAGAATAAGGCCAAGAGAAGCTCCTCCTGGTCCCTCACACCAGTATCAATTCACATACTGAAATGCCACAACAGTTTTTTAAAACAGCTTTTCCCAGAGCTTTTTACATCACACTCAGCACAACACAGGAAGTTGTAATTTGCACCTAAGAGAACAAGGGAACCTTCTTAGTCCCAGACGTAACTCCTGCACTACTGAGGTTGTACACAGACATCAGCTACTTAAACTCTCATGGAATCATAGACTGGTTTGGGTTGCAAGGGACCTTAGAGCTCATCCAGTTCCAACCCCCTGCCATGGGCAGGGACACCTTCCACTAGACCAGGTTGCTCGGAGCCTCGTCCAACCTGGCCTTGAACACTGCCAGGGGTGGGGCAGCCACACCACAGCAGCTGTGGGTCCACTGCTGACTGTGCTTGGAACCAGGAGTCCAGCTCCTTCTCAGCCTTGCTGATGCTCTGCAGCTCAGCCAGCTGCTGCAGGAGATCCTCCATCTGGGCACATCATCTGCAGGCAGGTCTCCCTGCCCCAGGAGAAAGCTGTAGACACCTACTGCAGCCTCTCCCTTCAGCAGCTCTGAGTAGAAGCATCATCCACCACCAGCACAGATGGTGCTGACACATCTGATGTAGCTACAGCCTACAGTGGTGGGAGTGCCCACCACTGTTTGCTTCAGTGAGTGCCCCAATACTTGCACAAGGACGGCCCAGAGTTAAGATGTGCTCCTACACTGCACACTACACACTAGCTTTAGCACTATTAAAAGAAGCATGTTTATGTAAGAACATACCATTCAGGCCAAATAGCCTGAACTATACATGGCAGAAACAGACCAAAGAAGAATTTTTCACTGTTTTTCTTATTGACTAAAATCCTGTCAGTATTCCATGGCATCCGTCACTTATCTGGCTCCAACCGTATCAAGTAGCATGTAAGGATCCTCTGGAAGGTACATGACAAGATTACAGAACGCAGAATTCTTAAATAAGAACAATATAGCTTGGTATCCCCTTAAACCAAGCTCTAAATGCATGACTTGCTTAAAGTCTTCTAAAAACCTAAAGGCTTGTTAATTGCTTTAAGTGATTACAGACAGACTGTATTTCAAATAAACTCTGAACCCACAGAACATCTTAAGCTGTTTAGGATCTATCAGCTCTTCCAGTGGCTTAGACAATTTAAGACGTTAGGAGCCCGTGGGGAAGAGCAAATGGCTTAAGCATCCTAAGGCCTTAAACATCTTAAACTGCTACAAGTCTAGAGAGCCAAAGTCACTCTTCAGTCGTCTTTCAACTTCCATTAGCATTTTAGTAGGAGCTAGCATTTACGTTGATTCAAAAGCAACTTCCAAGTAGGCTTGTTTTGTAGATTTTATGCCAACAAACTAAACAAGGAAAATGCATTTAGAACGGGAGGAATCAACTTAAAATAAATGTTTAAAATTAGCAAGCATAACAAATGCTTTCTTTTTTTTTAATAGAACATTGTGATGTGCACACACAAAGCTGCCAAGCTCCAGGACCAAGATCTTGGCTTGGTCTAATCTCAATGAGATCCACAGGGCAAGCCACGTTTTATATTTTCAATCTTTAGCAGCTTTGATATTAGCCAACTAAAGAGTGCTCTGCTTGGCACACAGGGGAAACCTGCTCTGAAAGAGAACAAAATAAGAAGCAAAACAAGAAAAAAGGACAAAAGTTGACAAAACCCCCAAATCCACAATTATTATTCCAATTACAGTTTGTAGACATTGAGCTGAGACCATTCACAGAAGCAGGCAGATACAGGGTTTCAAAAAGGGAAAGAAAATGAAGAAAAAAATGGCTATTTGCTACCTGGCTTCAATACAAGGAAAACACAGGCATAAGGGACAAGAAATGAAACCCCACAAATAAAGTGGATCAAAGACCAGAAAATTAAAGATGATCTTATTGGAAAGCCAAGGGAGTAAACTGAAGAAGGAAGAGAGCAGGAGGGACTGGTGCTGCCAAGGAGGGGAAAGACAATCTAAAAATAAACATGAGGAAAATGGTCCTAGGATTAAAAAAGGTCTGTTCATCAGTGAGGCTCAGGGCAAAAATCAATGCAGACTCAAAGTGGATGAGAGGCTGAATTTTCCCTCTGAAGTCTCAACTTAAAAAAATAACCAAGGGTACTTATGCAATTAGGGAGTAAGAAAGGAAGCCGGGCAGAGCAGCTAGTTGTACTCATTAAGAATATTATAGACATAAAAGAAGAAAATAAGTTAATTTTTGAGCTACTCACACCTGATTTTTAATTACAACAAACCCAGAAAGCGACAAAAGGCCAAAAAAGCCACCTTAGCAGCATTCTTTGAAAAGAAAGCCATCCTTAAATTGACAATTACTTTCTCCTAAGCCTAGCTTTTATCCTTAAAGACAGTAAAATAACAAAGAGAAAAAAGAAGAGATATGAAACAATGAAAGAGTGAGCTACATGCAGTAGGCAGTAAGATAAATGATAGCATGAAATTTAATTGCTTTTGTAGATAGAATTAGAAAAAAGGGAAGGAAGAAAAGGCGGCAGGTGTGATGTGAATAGATTTAAGTGAAGCATTTGGTAACCATTCTTAGAGTACATGGCCATGCTCTTACCCAGTCCATGAACCAGTAAGGAGCTGCAGAAGCCTGGTGACACAGTACAAGAAGTGGTAAGTAGTGAGCAAAGTTTCTTTAACACAGAGATCTGTAACAAGTTTCCCTTCTCATGGTGGAAAATAAATGTCACTAACTAGTCAGTGCTTCAGCACATCCTGAAGAATTGGGTGAGGGAGATGAACTTGCTAACAACTGAAGACTTAAAGCAGCTCTCAAAATTCATCCCTAGGATTCACAGACATATTAATTGGAATTTTATGAAGGCATCTTTCACCTAATGCCATCATTCACCCTGAATATCAGATTCACATAAAGAAACAGAAACACAAATGGAATAAAAAACAGTATCAGAATGGAAATACTATTCCAAGCCTCTATATTACCATTCTACTTCTGCATCTGCAATGACTGAGCCTTTTGGCACTTTGGAACCTGGGCGTTCCTGCACAAATTGGAAATAATTTATTTCAGCTTTTCCTTAAATGCATGAAAACCAAAATCCAAATATAAGGTTTCAGGACGCACCTTTAGTGCAGAATTGTCCACCTTCCCCTTTTTCAGTCCTTTTATCAATGAAAATCATCTTTTCCTCTCATTTAGAAAATTCAATGTATCCTGTGGCTGAAAGTCAAGGACATACATTCAGTTACACAGCCCACAGTCAAAGGCCACTGTGCAGATGCTGCCTTTCAAAAGGCAGCAGGAAGGACCCAGACATTACCAGGCTCTCCAGCCCCCCCCCAGTTAACAGTTGTAAGAACATTTCCTCTGCAGGGTTGCTAATATCCCTCGGTTACACATGAAGGAAGACAGCTCCTCCTTCTGTCTCGTTGTTTACTTCATCCTCCAGAAGCTATTCTTAAAAGGCAAACAATGCACCAGAGCTTGTGCTGCTGGGGGGCATCACTGCTAGAGGCTGAAGAGCCTAATGGAGCCAGCCAGCAGAGACACAGCTGGATAGATTACCATCTCTTTACCAACATGGATAACTAGATACAGACATATTGTCCCCATTACTAGATGAGAGGATATGCAGTTCTCGAGGGGAGGTGAAAAAAAGAGGATTGGTATTGACAAACAATTGCAATGATCCGCTGCAATAGGAAATTATTGCAAAGAGAATTACATAGGATAAAAAGAGGAATTTATTGTGAAGGAATAGGAATTTAGGAATAGGCATAGAAATTTATCGTGAAGAGACTTTTTCCAGAATAATTTCACATTAGAGGCAGATCTCACCACAAAGAATTAAAATATGCACACTGCATAGCACTGAATCAGTTTGAGACTCTCCACACCTACTTCCCAATGAGAGAATTCCAAGGGATGCTGCCTCTGAACCAGATGCTCAGGGAGTATTTTAATTCCATTACCAGAAGCTCAGCCTGCTGAAGAAATCCCTCCTCTCCTGTGGATGCCTGCGTTAGACAGCTAGCCCTAGATAAGGTGTTTTCAGTGCTTGGTTTCAAATGCTTTCTCAGAACACAGAAGTTTTTGGATTAGTATTTTCAGAAGCACATGAGCACTTCCAGAATGTGCTCCTCATGGGGTGGGTATGAGGTACGCATGAGGTGATTCTACTGTATAAGACACTGAATTTCAATCCATGCTGCTATATCCAAAGAGTCAGGAACTGAATTAAACCTTGAACTATCTACAGCCAAGAAAGATGCACCAAACGTCAGCAAGCATTGGAATTGGTCACAGTTACAGAGGATGTTGGGCAGCATGTCGTGGGGTGGGCCATGTCGTGGGTGGGTAGCCATGGGGAGGCTAAAAAAGCACTAGCAGGACATATAAAAGTCAGTGTGCTGCAGGATAGCGCAGGATAGCACAGGAGTGGGGGGGAATTCACAGCGCTCTGTACCATCTCCCATGACAGACCTCCAAACCACAGTGAATAGCAGATGGTAGTTCACTTTTTTTGACAAGTAGAGCACACTACTTCAAGTGGTGTGTCTAAAGAGATTCCTTTAGGATCTCCCAGTAAACATTACTGTCAGGAATTTAGCTCAATGGTGCCCACCCTTTAAAACATGGCAGCTTCTGAGCCTTTCAATACCACACTTCTGGACTGAACACAAACTCATTGAAACTCATCCAAAAAGGCCAGACTGTCATGTGTTAATGTGAATCCATGTGCAAGCTTTGAGAGAGCAGGCTCATGATCTAATACGTACGCAAGTCTATCAGTTGGCAACCATCTGTACACTGAATCATTACAAGAGTGAACTACAGGACCCTCAAAAAGGAACAGGCTGTCACAACCTCATACAGTCTGCAATCTGTTTCCAGTCCACACAGGAGGACCAAACCTCTCATCAACAGGAATCTCAGACCTGAGTACCCTTGCTCCAGCCTAGCATCATTACAACTGGTCATAAAGCAACAAGACAAGCATGAAGCATCCCCTGAAGACACTTACACTGCCTGTGATCTACTGAATTCCATTCATTACCCTGTGAATATTCAGGACTTACAGATGTCTTCCTTTGAATCTGCTTCCTGCACTTTGTGCTCTGTCCCCAGTGGTCACTTCCATGAACATTCTCCTGATGGCTCCCTATCCTACATGATGGCTGATGACTTTTTCAAACAAAAATGAACAATCAAACTTATGGAAAGTAAATTGCTTGTCCTGTTGGGTCTCTTGCAGAGCAAGTTGCTTCCAAAAGCTGGGTTCCTGTCCCACAGGAACCCAGCCCCCTGGGTTCTTTCACACAGACTGTTCTTCAAAAGGGCAGTAATTCAGCAGGAAAAATAGGCCAAATGTTAAACAGGCCATAGAGACCTGCTCTCAGATGAACAGTTTATTTATTTGCAAGCAAGCGAAACCAGCAGCTAAATAAGCAAAAGAGAAGAACATACATAGGACAGGCAGACACTGCAGAACATGTGCTCAACCACCTCTGCTGTTCATTATGCTTACCTGGAATAGTATTTATTCACAGACATTAGGATCTCTGAGTTTTTCAGTACAAGTCTGTATCTAATACTGCATATTCAAACATATGAATAAACAAGTTGGTTAGCCTCTGAGTGTTTGAGAAAGGAGGAACTTTCTAGATGTTACATTACAAGCTTCTTCCATTTAATCACACAAATAGCACTATTTAGTTAAGTCAGGAGTCACCCCAAAATCTAAGGAAGCCTAAGGACTCCTTTACTCACCACAATACACCCCTGCTGGGGTTCTATCTTTTGCTAATATTTATTCTATCCTCATAGCTACTGTACTGGCTTATGAATGCCAGTCTCTTATAAGCTTCTTTCAGGCCCATTAGGTGCATTTCCAAGTGTGGATGAGCACTGCTGTCACCACTTCACCTCCCTACAGCACAACAGCTCTTAGGGCCAACTTGTCAACACCTGTTTAGACATGGATCTTGGGTTTAAAATACTGAGAACTGCCTCACAGCTCAGCAGTCCAGTTCCGCCCCCAGTCACAAGTATTCAAGTCATACACTTGTCTCCCTGCAAGCCAGCCAAGCTGCATCTCCAAACAGCTAAGCCTTTTGCACTCACCCAACCACTGTAAAGGCTCCTGAAGAAATCAGCTGGTTAGTACCTTCCTCTGGTTTGCAAATACAGTCAGTTTATGCCTCTCTGTTCTCTAATAAAAAGTATATATGTTTAGATCGCTCTCTTTTCCTGGAGATTTATGGCAGGCTATACAACACCCTTCTTTTCAGCCCTGCTAAACACCCCAAGCTGCAGGTTTTCTTAGCTAAAAATGCTCCACTGACCCTACTAGCAGCTACTTTTCCTCACTGTACCAGTTCAAAATCAGTTCTGAATACAGATATGCAAATGCTAAACTGTTCCAGCTTATGTACATAGTGTTTTCTACAGTGATACTAACATTTTGCTATCTCTGCTGTTAAGCATCCTGTGTCTCATCCTAGTACTAATCTTTTAGTTTTTATAGCCTTATATATTGATGGCTTAATCACCTACAATCAACTAAAACCTCGGGTCTTTCTCCTCCTCTGTCATTTTAACTACTCAGCTCAGTGTTATTAGTCACTAAGTGCACTTTGTACTAATAAGTTCTTACTTCCATAGCTCCAGTCACTTTCAAGGCAGCGCAATTCTTGTGCAATACTCTGATCCTTCTCCACAATGACAAGGCTTAATGTCACATCCTCTGCAAATTTCTTCAGGACACCCTTACAAGGTATTAGTGTAAATAGTATTAATAACCAACCTTTGAACAGGTTCTTAAGAAAGTCCATTAATGACGTCTTTTGTGACAGAGTCCAGCTCTCAGTTGTGTTGTACTCTTTCCTTTAGCCAGGCCTTTACCTGTTCTCTACCAGACCTTATTCTAATCCTAATTCTTTATAAATTAACTAGATTTACTGTAGTTCCAACATGGGAATTACTTATTAAAACACAGAGGCATTAGACCTGGAGCAAGTCCTCAGTTGACCCTTTAATTATAAAAAACACATTTAATTCTCAAAGACCAACCTGCTATAGTCCACCTTAGCCAAACCACAATGCATTTGATTCCACTTTTCATGGGTTTAATTTTCCTCTCCTTCAAAATATATCAAATAAATCTCTGTACCAAGTTCACATCATAGATTGCCAACATAACCTGACCTTCCCCATTTCCATCTGCAATGACAGCTGTCATCAGGGCTACCACAACTTATCAATATAGCCCAAACCAGTTGATTTTAATTACTGTTTCTTTACAACTCTGGAAGGACTATTTGCACAGCTTCTCATTATGAGCCCATGGAGTAAGTTATGCCATTTTTTGGTCAGCTTGTGCTTGCAGACTACTCATCTCATTTTCCCTAAGCACATGCTTTTCAAATCCTGTATTTGAGGCACAGCTGGTATTTCAACCTGTTTATGTGATCCCTGTAGTACTTGGTTTCAAATGCCTCTAGTGTACATGGGAATAAAGACCCAGGGAATTATAACCCTCTCCATTGTTTGCTACTGACCCCCATTTTCTTTGCCAAATTAGAACAGTGGGTGCTTTCAGCAGTACAGTGTTTTCTTGATCCCTATTCTTTGCCAGCCTAGCCCCCATACAGTACTCTTACCAATTGCTGAATCCTTTATTTAGTATTTCTCTTCCTCTGCATTGCTGTGTATGGAAGCTACACCAATGTTTTTCATCTTTTTCCCTCATTTCTCAAGTTAAAGTCAACAAATATGCCAACCTCAAACCAAGTCTGTTAAGCCAAGAGCTACCAGGGTGGCATCTATATGTCAGGATTTTTCCCTTCTCTGAGGATCTTCCAAGTAGATATGTGGCAGACATCACAGCCAGAAGCCACCTCTACTCTGATGCATCCTTACTCACTCGCGTTCTGATGTTAGAACCTCAATACGAAGCTTGGTGAGTATCTACACCTTCATACAGAGGTTTGCGAGTCACCCTGGCTGTTGTTGGTCTATAAAATGGTGTGGTTAAGAACAAAACATGAGGTATCCTGCTCCAAAAAGTCCATTAGCACATGTGAGGTCTACACCAGAAGCATCAGTCACTTCAAATCATCAGCAGGAAACCTATTGAAGAATGTCTGTCAAACCATCAAGAAATCTCCCACCTCTACAGCCACCTTGTTTCACTTTCATATACAAAAAGTTTGGTTTTGCTGGAATGATTGCATGATTGTTGCTGGAAGATAGAAGAGTGCCATTGCAAGATGGTGTGCTAAGAAGGTTCCACAGAGATGCTGAAGAAGGACTGACACTGCTTCTATAACATGCCACAAAAGTGCACCTGTTGTGTCTTTAATTAGCGAGGTGCCACATAGAGACATGTCACTTAGCTTAGGGTTACTGCCAGCACCAGAATGGATACCTCATGTAGGTGTGGCAAGCCACAACAGTAAGATCTAGCTCGACTCTGCAGCATTCAAAGTATCCATCCTCAGGGAGACTTCATTTCCCTTGGGTCTCATCCAAGTTCATCTCGTGGGCTATAATCAGTAGACTAAATCTTACCACTTTGCTATACTGACAAAAACTTAGAATAACTTTGGAGTTGGTGAAGAGAGCCATTATTCCTGAATAATTCTGCTTAGAAAGTACAGCAACTGTTCTTGAAGAAAGCCACTTATCCTGGAAGAGTGATTATAGCTTATTCCATAATAATATCTTGTAGAACTTCATGTATAAATAAGGCCTTGATGAAAGATTATGTTCAAGAGAACAAGAAGGCTGTTTGAAGAGCACTGGCATTCTGTATGACTGAAATTGGTTCAATCTGAATTCCAACCACAGATTTCACTAGAAGGCTGTACTGAATTAGTCACTATTACAATTGTATATCTTCATTCTGATCTAAGAAAGTGGCTCTACACTGCCCATATGAGCCTCCTCAAGCACCACATGCCTGATCTCAGCACAACAGATGGAGTCCACATGCATGTGGTAAGACCCCCTGCAGTGCTGCAAGGTTTTAGCTGCTAGCTTTTAAGTTACAAAGAGCTTCAACAAGTGAAACATAACCCAAAAAGAATATCAAGGTAAATAACTGAAGCAGAGAAAACCCTGAAGTGTTCTTGCAACATGAAAGAAACTCTGCTCCAAAACAAGCATCTGCACAACACAATGGAGAAAAGGGTCTCAACAAAGTATGGTGCAGACTCCCCAAGAACACTGCTTAGTCATCATCTGTGCCACACTACGTCTAAATTAGCTTGTGCTTAATTGCAAGTTTGCAAAGGGTCAGTTACACCTTTCATGGTGCTGTACAAATAGAAGACAGCCCAAGTCTACATGTCACACCGTTGCACTTTTAAGTGAGAACCAAAACAATTCACTGGCTTGCTCATAATCATGACAAAAATCTTTGCAGTTCATACAATCTCATGCTTGAATACTGTTAACAAGCATTTGATAACTCTAGGTCAGCAGCTTTCAACCAGGTTGGTGAACTCCAAGTGGTCCATGAAAGCTGAGCAAAGTAAGCGTATCACTAACTGCTCAAATTTGCTGTTCTCATTGGAAACTTTTAGAAGTCCAAAAATTCAGAAACTGAGACACATTTGAAGCAAAGGATCCAGAGCTAGGAACACATGGGAAATAAAATGAGCTGAAGAGATGCACTTCAAAGAGCCTCAGAAGTTCATAATCAACAAACCAAACATTGATTGTAAGAGATTCTGGTAAACACTACGGCAGTCCAAAAAGTCCATTAAGAGTTGGGTTTTTTGGGTCCATCAAGTGAAATGTCTCAGGCAGTAAAATGCCATCTTATGTCTGCTGCCCTAAGAACAAAACAGCCAAAGCAGTTGCATCTCCATGTAAAGCACTTACTCTGGTCGGCAAATCACCAGGTCACCTTTGTTGGTGCCATATGCCAATCCCAGGCCTGGCTCAGGCAGCCAGCGAGCAGAGTTGATGCTGACATGTCTTCTCTGGTCGGCAGGCATCGGGTACAGAACGTTGAAAACTCTCTGAAACAATAACAGGAGATTACTTGAGAGGACAACAGAAGACAGGAGAGCCAAGGAGGCTCAAGCAAATGTTCAATCTTCCTGCAGCAGCACAACTAGCCAAGAAGACCACAACACTTTACAGGATGTTGCAAGAAACCATGAATCCAGGAGTGAGAGTAAGCTAGAAACACACATACATGTGCATTTAATAGACTAAATGTTTAATAGACTGACTGGCACACAGCTGTGGAGTAGAAGAAATTCTTCCCCCAGGAGAATCTGCATGTCACTCAGTGGGCTGCAGAGTCCTATTCAAACTAATAAAACGAAGTGATGAGGACAAGTGGTATAGTCATTAGAAAGCAGGCAGGACAGCTGGGGCTCTTCTGGCCTTCACCTTTCATCTCAACTCATTAGTGTGGAACAGGAATCTAGCAAGTACACAGGGGCTTTCAGCATCAAAGGTTTATTGCTTCTAAGCCAAGCTTTATGCAAAAATAATACACAATTCTCTCCTTTTTTTTAGCATTTAAGCAGCCTCCTGACAATGTTTCAGAGTTTGGCCAACCGCACACCAACAGTGCATGGAAGAAAATCAAAACCCCTCAGTTAAGGTCTCCTTCCAATACCATTCATTTTATCTGCAGTAAGGTAAGATGCTGAAGAGCTGCTAAGACTGCAGGTAGTTAGCATAGCTGCAAGCTGCAGTAATGCAGCTGAATGAAAACCCTGTGCACATGAAGGACCAAGAGCAAACTCGGCTCTCGGGTCTGCACTAGCTTGGTTTCCAAAGTGTATGAACGTTGAAGTGGCACATGATATCCACATGGATACTGTCCTTCTCCAAGAAGCTAATGTCTTTTGTACAGCACAATGCTTTCCTGCACCCTGACATCCAGCAACAAGAACTTGGTATACTGACAACACTATTTAGCTAGAAAATGTTACACATGTAGATCATGAAAACAAAGCTATAGGAAGCGGGAAGTGAGGTAGTGAATAAGTTTGGCAAACAGGGACAAGCTGCGTCAGTGGACTGGGCCATCAGAATACGTTCCATCACGGCTTCAGAAGGGCAGGACTGAGGACTGCATTTACAAGTCCAAATCATTAACAGAATTTCTGCAGAAATGGATGTAGGGTTTAAACCTGTAATCACTGCAGGTAACACAGATTTTAAATTGACAGTTTCAATGGGATAAGTCCCAGGTTAAAGATGTGTTTTACATTAGTTTTTAATGGTGAGCAACCATCTATCCATCACAAAACATGTCTTCCAGACTCCCCAGAAAAGAGGATGGTGCTGGACCAGGAAGCAGGGAATGGAATGAGGATGAGCTGGAATAACAGGATAAAGGTAGATGGGAATGCAGGTCAACCACTTCTTCACTACTGAGGTGGCCTGAAGTAATAATTACAATTCTTGTGGGTTAAACTCATCAGCTACCATAACAAACTGGGACTGTTCTTCCTCTGTAGTCCTACTGCCCACCCCACACCTTATGTCTGACAACTTAACCTGAAGTCTGAGGCAGAAACCACTCAGCTGTATGCCCTCCAAAAGCTAGTACCCAGAACCTTCACCTTGACCATCATACTGCAAAGTAAATCAGAGCAAAACAATAGCTACATTATGTCCTGTCATCAGTAATGCAATTTAACCTCTCCTCTGAGGAACCCACCATATTAAAGGACATAAAGGATTTCTCTGTATGACAGAAGCTGATCACTCTTCACCCTGGCTATCACTCAGCAGTCAGTCTATTCAGACAAGCTTGGGTTTGGATGGAAAGAACATGTCCTTACAGGTTTATCTACATCTTACCCATCTCTACCATGGAAGAAAAGAACTGGGGAAAAAAGGATGAGATGTATGATGTTAACACCTGTTACCATGGAGATTATGGTGCACTGTGATGGGAAGACTGGATTTTGAGGAGGAGGAGGAAGGAGAAAAGGAGGGTTCTGCCAGAGCTGGGAGCATAAATTCTTAAAACAAGCATTCCAAAACTCTCAAGAACTGCAAGGGTTTTCCATCACATCCTTCTTCAGCAAGTCAGAAATGGCTCCTCTCCTCCTGAGAATGGCATTACAAGGTATTACAGCTTAAGAAGCTGCCTTCCTGGGCTAGCCACACGCTCTCCTCCACAGGAGAGTTTGCAGAGCCACTGTCCCACATGCCCCCCAACCAGCCATGCCAAGGGGGGAGACCTGCCCGCTACAGCTGAGTAAACAGCACCCCATGGAAAGTGCTGCCAAGGATGCAGGTCTGGTTCTGACAACCTGCAAATATGTTAGCTGAGGGCAGAATCCCAAAGGCAAGATGGCTTAACTTTTCTATGTAATAGTTGCTTCATCACTCCACTCCATTCACTTCCAAACAGCTTGTCACGCTGAAGAGTTCCCCTCCCCTGCTGCTTCCCACTCCCACGCTAATGGGACAACTCCATGCAGTGTTAAGGGTGATGACATCCGTGCATGTGGTAATTAGTACATAAAAAGAGAAAGCAGCTGTACTGGCATAATCATCACTCGCAGCAGTAACCAGGACCCAGCTAATCAATCTGATGCAGTCATACAGACTGGCTCTGGCAATTGCATCCATTAGCAAGACCCCCTACTTTATCCACAGATTAAAGTTTCTTCAACATCGGCAGGTCTCTCTCTTCAAAGAGGGTCAGAAGCCTGCCAGGAAGCATTATTCTCCATAGATCACAGCTAATTCCTCTTAGATTTTTTTTCTTGTCTTTTTGTTTCCATTGCTAAATCTTATTAAAAGTTACTGAGTTATTTCAACCAAAGAAGCCAGCCTGAAACACACCACAGAGTGACCACAACTCTTTGCCAGTGGGATTGTCTGTGTTTTCTAGTTCTAAGCTTCTAGCTATACTATTCAACTTATTACAGGAATCCTACACTAACATGATTCTCCAGCTTCTGGGTCAAGAGACTGCTGCCAACCTTCAGACACTCTTAATACGAGCACCTGGTAATTTACCAGTTCCCTTTCATTGGGCCTTGTCCCTATTTGCAGGCTATGTGTTACAGCCATACTGATGGCCAGGGGTTCAAGAACCACTGTTGTGTAAGTCCACTAACCTTTAAGGCACTCACCACACTGCACTACAGCCTCCAAAGAGGTTATTTTAATAGAGTGGTATTTTCATTTAGGAGAGATATTGTATTGCACCATACTTTATCAGCCCATAACCACTGCCAGTAGCCACAGCAAGCTTCGAGGCTCTTCACCATAACCAATGTCAAACTTGCTCTTAGCACCACTACAATACTGATTCAGTAATACACAGCTACGCCATTAGATGTGGCAAGTCAGCATTTTGTGAAGTTGGCAGTTGTGTTTGTTTACAGATGCTGTGCTGAAATAGAGGTTTGAATGGCATCTTTCTCTAACTATAAACACTGTGAAGTCTGAGGAGTGGGAGCTTCTGAACTTCCCTTTGGAAGCTGAAGCCCGAACAGGCAACGTAAGTACAGCAAGCTGTTCTTTTCTTGGCAACAACAAACATTTAAGTGTCATTTCTGAAGGCAAGAAAGGTCCTACCCCTTCCCTTCAGGGAATCCAGCCTGGATTACACGGAACAGTTGCTTGACTTGTGCAATATGTTTGTAGAAAACCCTATCTCTGGTGATCTCCCCACACTACACACACACTTCTGTCATTTCAGGGACTCCATCTCTCCTGTGAGTTAGGGAATGTCAGCAAGATTAAAAGGTCTTCTACAAATACTGGAACTGTCTAGGTAGCCAAGGTTCCACACAAAAGGCACACTACTCACTAAAGAAACAGCTGGTTGCTTCCATTCTACATCCCTAAAATCATGACATGTGTATGGGGAGGTTCCATTGAGTAATTAATCTCTGCACTTTTCTGTTTTCAAGGAGTGCAACAGTAGCAACTACTTAACTCTTTAGTGTGCCTTTTCCACCCTCCATGATAAGGAGTGGGCAGTTGCATCTTCTCCTAAACTCCCTAAAGCTCATTTCATCACTTCACAGGCACTTCTTCAGTGTTGAATTCAGCAGGGGAGAAGATGGCTCAGAGAAAGCAGGGCTGTAAGGCATGTCACATGCAAAGGCCACCTCGAGTCTGCTGCGGCTGCTCCCCCCACAGCTTGTCAGTGCTGGCACATCAGTAGTGTAGCACTTGTCAGAGCCACCACTTAGGTATTAAACTTAGGTATTTATATTTACTTACAGCAGAGAGCCAAGGATAGGCTGCATCACAATCAACAGCCTCAAGGAATCTTTCCCAATGATCTCTTTCTCACCATCAAGCTGCTGTACTTCTGTGGGAAGAAGGGGACCCAGGGCACAACACTCAAGCACAGAGTTCAATTTGTACTTGCCCTGTAAGGGTAAGAAAACTTTCTGCTAAAAGCCTCTGCTCTGCAAGCCCTAATTATTCACCTAGTGTTTCCCTCTTCCCCTTCCGCTCCATCCCAGGGAAGCTGCTGCTATTTAATAAAGCTCTTCAACGTCCACCTTTCCCCTCCATTTCTGGGGTGTGCCAACACTAAAAAGCTGGAGAGAGCAATCGCCAGGATCCTGTCAGTCATCAAAGGAGCAGCACGCTGCCCCAAGCCTCTGCTACTGCTGCCAGTTGGCAATGGCGCTGTACTGGTCAGGACAGCATCATGCTCGGCCAAAGCAGAGGCACCCCATCCTCTGCCCAACTGTCTCTTTGCTCAAGGCCTTCCCACCACTAAGGAGAGCAATGAAAACAGGGGGGTGCTGAACACTACTTGTTTGGCAGAGTGGGACCTTTCTTCTCTCTGGCACACAGAAAAGAGAAAACATATTTTGAAGCTGGAAGAGAAGAGAATGTTGGCACAAGCCGGTAGGGAAACTCAGCAGGAATACTTGCTTGTTATCTTTTTAAATTCAATAGAGACATTTCTGCTCTTGACTAGATGCATCGCCTTTCAAGATGCCAATACGTTTCAAGCAATTACCTCTGCTTAGGCCAAGCAGTAAGTTGGACTATTAGATCAGCCTTGATAAAGACTGCATGGGAATAGGGTGCAGATATTCTCTCATTTACATGGGGAAAGCTTGTCATCCATGAAGCTCCATCCTGACAGGTAAAGGAAGAGGAAAGCCTGAAGCACATAAGGTGGGTTTATCAGGCACCAGCCTAAAATCTAATTATTCATTTTGCAACAGAATCAACACAGCCACCAGAGTCTGACTGACCACGAAAACATGCAGGAAGAGAAACATCTAATGTGCTAAAACCAATAGAAACCTCTTACTGTGAGGACTGTTCAAATCCACAGTTTCACAGCTACTCTGACCTGGGTTTGCAAAAAGAACTTCAGAAAGGAGCATTGACCTCTGCTGGATGGGTTTAGCTGTCCTGGCAGCTTAAATTCATACTTCATGCCTGCACAGATGGAATGTTTACGTTGGTAAACAGTGCTCTTCATATGGATACAGGCTATACCATCAAAGTCATTACAGAGGCTGCCCAGCTTTGCCAATGTACCTGCAGCTATACCAGATCTTTCAGCCAGCACAGGTACCTCATTTTGTTACACACTTAAGCAAACTAAGCTACATGGAATATGCAATGCAGAATAAGCCCTAAAAGCACAGCCAATCCACATTGTATAATAAAGTTCACTAAAAGCACAGCTCCAAGAAATGCCTACATACAGTTTGTAACTACTCAAAGACCATTAAAACAAATGCAAAAAAACCACAAACTGCATTTGTATTTGCCAGATGAAGTTCAGCAACGGGACAAAGGCATAAGCAAAACAAAACCAACAGCAGCACAATGAGGACTGCACACATTTTGCATTTCCCCATGTGTCCATCTTCTGCTCCACAATCTGACCTTGAACAAGGAGTTTCAGAAGTTTTACTTCATCTTTTTTGACTGCAGGAATCTCACTGGGACTGAAAAGCACTCAAATCAATTCACTGGTGTTTTTTTTTTTTTTTTTTTTTT